>CAIGRS010167414.1:0-19787 GCA_903798395.1 Fraxinus floribunda | reverse complement strand
AAATAAGTAATTTATTAATTGGCTTTGGAGAAATTAATTAGATGACGGTTAAGCGAAATCATGAATCCCAACAACGTTTTTCCTCCGAAATTATCAAGTGTTTATGTTTTATTATTTTGTAGATTTTAGTTGATTTTTCTTATTTTTTTAATATCAAGTTTTATTGTGTATTTGTCTTTATTGTTAAAATTTAATTGACTAAAGTTGTGTAATCAAAAGTAAACATTACTCGAGGGATCGACAACCCGGACTCAAAAAGACCACTTTATTACTTGAACACGACTCGTGCACTTGCGATATATTATTTTAGCAAACAATCTGCATGAACACCATCAGTAGATACAACAAAACCAAAAAAAGCAACAGAAGTGGTGAAGAAAGAACACTTCTTCTGATTAATGAATAGGTGCTCCGTCCTCAGCATATAAAAAACATCACGAAGGTGATCAAAGTGTGATGCCCACGTCGGACAATAAATGAGTATGTCATCAAAGTAGACTACTATGAACCTTCCCATAAAAGGCTGTAAAACCTGATGCATAAATCTCATAAAAGTGCTAGGTGTATTGGATAGTCCAAAAGGCATGACAATCCACTCATACAATCCATGTTGCGTCTTAAACGCTGTCTACCACTCATTTCCAAGCCTTATTCTGATTTAGTTATATCCGCTTTTAAGGTCAATTTTTGAGAAAACCTTTGAACCATACAGCTAATCTTACATATCATCCAAGCGAGAAATTGGAAACCTTTACTTTACTGTAATCCTGTTGATTGCTCTACTATCAACACACATATGCCAAGAACCATCCTTCTTTGGCGCCAATAGAGCAAGAACAGAACATAGGCTCATACTCTCGCAGATGTAGCCCCTCTCCAACAACTATACCACTTGTCGATGCAACTATTCAGCTTCCTTGGGACTGAGGCGAAAAGCCGGTCGATTAGGCGAGCTCGATCCAGGAATAAGGTCGATCTGATGTTGAATATCTCTCATATGAGGTAACCCCGGAGGGCGATCTTTTGGCAGCAGGTCAGAGAACTTCGTTAGCATCTATAGTACTTCTATTTGTAAATCTGGATCCTCGTCTGTGTACTATTCCCATGCAGGAATAGAGCATAAATTACATCCTCACGCCCAATCTCAATTAAGAACCTAGACATAGAAAGTAGGTTGGTATTATTGACTACCGGGGCAAGAGTGGTTTCTTCCCGACGAGGTGCCAACACAACCTTCTTCCCCTTGATGCTTAGGGAATACGTGTTCTTCCTCCCATCATTAATAACACTGCGATTATTTTTCCAAGGTCAGCCTAGCAATATATAACAAGAGTCCATTGACCCGACATCTTACCATGCATTATGAAAATATTTTCTACCAATTGAAAAAGACACTAGACAACGCTTTTCGACTGATACTTCACTGCCTTTATTCAAACACGACAATTTATATGGCCTGGGATGACGATCTGTCTTCAACTGCAATTTTTGGACAATCTCTTCAGACACTACATTCTCACAACTACCACTATAAATGATGATTTTGCAGACCTTATCGGCTACGATGCAGGTTGTATGAAAGATGTTAGTTCTCAACCAGTCATCTCCTGAGTCGCCATTGGGAGTCACTAGATTTTTGCGCATGACTAGAGTCTCATGATCGTCCCCATACAACATATCTTCCTCTTCATCATCATCATATACGAGTTTTCCAACCTTAATTTCGTCGACTACATCTTCCTCAATCGAGAGATTTTTACCTGTCCGACTAGCTGGTTTCCTGTAATCAGTTGTTCTATGTCCCTGTTCACCGCATCTGAAACACTTAATACCCGAACTAGAATTATCCTGTGGTGGTTGTTGAGTAGGACGGGGTGCCAAGGGCGAATTGGTTGACTACATTCACTTCTGATCACCAGTCTCCTATTTTGTTGCTTTTCCACGGCAAGTGCACGCTAGTATGCTTTAGAAACGGTCCACAATAAGTGAAGACTGAAGACATCCTATAAGGGTTATCGTAATCCTCCCAAATACCATACCACCATCTATTCTTCCATCTCAAATAGATCATTCTGAGCTATCAATTGATAGAACTCCTCCGTATAGTCATCAACCAATCTCGTGCCTTGCCTCAGAGAATGAAGCTGTTGAAACATGGTTTAGGTGTAGCCGAAAGGGAGGAAGTGACCTTTCATGTTCTTCTTCATCTTTTCCCAATCAGTGATCTTGGCCTTATCCTGCCTATTTCGTGAACGCCTCAATTATTCTCACCATGCAGACGCTTTGCCCTTGAGCTTGATAGCGACCAGCCTTACTTTGACACGATTTGGAACTTCCTTACATTCAAAAATTCGTTCAACTTCATTCAACCAATCAACAAATCCCTCGACCTGTAACATACCAGAAAACTAGGGTAAATCCACCATGAAACCGAAGTCTACATGACGACCCTCCCAACCACGGTGCTCCCAGACTTGAGCACAATTGTGATACGGGTTTTTGAAAATGGTGTCGGAATCATGACCCTCCAGTTCACGATCACTGAAATCCTGCGCCGCTAGATGCTGAGTTAACTCCACAACTTGCCTCTGTAAATCTTTAATCGTCACATCCTGGACGTTACAATCATGGTGTGGGACTTCCTCATTTGGAACCTACCTGCGATGACCACGACCACCAACTATGGTAGGACTGATGAAATCTCACCCCATGAAGATGCTGACACTCTAATACCAACTAATGCCGAGCGAAATAGTAATTATTCTGCATGCTGAAATTCAACATGTAGTTTAACATAGTAGAACGCAAGAGAAAACATCAAAAAAAAGGAGAAATATCTTTATTATTCATTCAATATGCAAAAATAACCCACAAGCCGGGTTATATAGCTCAAGAATCATAATTATCGAAATTTTATCAAAAATAACAAAATCTCAACATTCTTACCAAAAGAAAATACGTAATAAAAAAAATAATATCCCAAAAAAATGGCTCAAATCGAGCTCATACTCTATGTTAAAAAAGCAAAAAATAACTAAAAATGGAGATTTGGAAAGGAAAATAGTGAAATTTTGCCCTCGAAATTGATGCACACCGAGCGATGCTCTGTGACCACGACGTGCGCGCCGAAATATTTTTTCTAAATTGGGGTCATGAGCGCGATTCAGTTAACCGTAGCCAAAGTTATGGCCAAAATACCGAAACGTGTCCAAAAGGGGGCCCCATTAGGAAATGTCATTGATTACTTGCTATTTTTGTATTGATCAGCCAAATCATGGTATTTAGCGCCATCAACGAACTATCAGACAACTCGACATTGTCTGACTCGGATCCTCCTTTATGAGCTGATGTGATTGGTTTGTTTTTCTTTTTCTTTAATTCTTTTTTTTTTTTTTTTTTACCATTGTCTAATAGAAAATTGCCTATTGTCATCTGTATTTCTGGCACCACTTTTTCTGTACAGATAGCAACTCTCAACAATCATAGCTATTTTAGATGTTTAGTAAACATAATAAAAATTCTATTATGGAGTAGTCTCTATAGTATCTTGCGGTAGATTTTGAGAAGAAACAAAAATATTGATTCTTAAATCTTTAACTTCTCCAATTATCCTATCAATTTTTAACTCTAACCAATTAAGTTAAATGTTCCGTGAGCTTTTGTTTCGAAATTGTTGCGTATTTAAAAATCAGTTTTCGAGTTATAGTAAACAAGTTGATATATTGATATAATTACTATAATGGAAGTGGCAAAAAATAAATAAATAAAAATACGAAATCTACATTCGATCCATTATCTGATTCATATTTATTAACATTTCGCCAACATAATCACAATCAAAGGTAATGAATGTGTATAGAATATGAAATCTACATTTGATATAATATTTTTGCTGAAAATTTTCAGTCTCTATCTTCAATACTCGTTTAAAATTCCGTCTCCGTCAAGTAATAAATAATATGAATAATCCTCTCTTTTGGGCTCCATCGTACCAAAGATCATATCTCCTTGTTTGCTGATTTCTCAATAACATGAAGCTGGAGAAATTTTCTCAGAAAGGCCAATGTCCATTCCATTGTAAGCAATAGGAGCATACATCCACATATCATCAGAGCTTAATAACTGCAAAGAATAAGTACATATTTAGTGGAAGTTACTTTAGATTTGACTAGGAAAAAAATTATTAACTTCCTTCTGTAGATAATGGACAATACAACTTAAGAAAAATGGGCTAATCTTTCCGTTATATGTCAAATATTGTGTACCTAACATCTCCTAAAATTGTTGGGTGACATAGAGAAAGAAAATTAGTGGTAAAAATTCTCCCGTACCTTAATTTGAAGCTGTAAAAACTTGACATAATGGACGGCCTCGTCGAGCATTGTGCTAATGTCGACCTGATAGTTCAGTGAACATGTAACCTCAGTTTTGTCGAATTTTAAAATATTCCTTAGTTCCAGCATTTGGAAGAGTTGATTAGCATGAGTTAATGTTTTACCTTTGTTCCGTTTGGGACAAGATTCTGCAAGATTCTCAATCTCTCGTTTATCCTTTCTCTTCTTCTCTGCAAGATTCAATGAAATCGTATTAGACACGCGCTTTGAGCCCTTGAAAATGTATACGACTTTATTCAAGTCTGGTCAAGATTTGAAGGTATGTACCCTTGCATAGAGGCTTTGGGGATCGGTTGCAGAACCCCTACTTGCTCTGGCTTTGCCATTTGAATTCACAGTGGCTGAACCTTTGGATTCTGAATTTTCCCCTCCATTTAATTCTTGAGAAACAATACAATCATTCTCAGAGCTGCAACTACTAGAACTCCTTCCATTTTCTCCACCATTAGTCTCTTCTAGTTCATCATTGCAATTTTTATTAACATTCTTGTTCTTCTTCGTCTGAACAATCCGCGGTTTATTTCTTGATGCCTGCATTTATATATTAATCAATAAGAAATTATTAACAAACATAAATAGATAATATAAAGTGAGTTGAATTCATTTTACCCACATCTCTAGAAACTCTAGATTTCTTCTTTGGAGAAATTTCTTCCAGTTGTTCTTCTGGTGTCCCAGAATTCCTCTTGAGCTGTATTCCCTTGACAGAATCATCAATTTCTGCAGTATGACTTTTTACCTTCTCATGTTTGCCACTGCCCATAACCAAAATGTCTTCCATCACATGATCAGTAGGAAAACTGGCTGGAAAGTTATGATCATTTTTGTAGTCCACACTACAGAAACGGGTGGACTGATCAGGAAAATTAACAACATTTTCTGGATTGGGAAAAAAGACTTTGTCATTTTCAGTACTGCTATTGCTACTTTCTTGAGAAACATAATAAAAGTTAGTCGTGTCAAGAGCATGATCAGTGGAAAACAATGCAGTTTCATCAACTCCAGCAGCCACATCTCCTTCTGTAATATCCAAGAAAATCGATGGAATTTCGGAGCTCAACCCATTTTCGACTTGATTCAAAAACAACTCACTGCCATGGAAATGCAGCATAAGATCAGAATCTTCACTAGAAAACATTTTACTCAATGATTCCCATTCTTCATCAAAAAAGCCTCCAGTACGCTCCATTTTCTCTCCTTTTTTTCGGGGGGAATTTCCCTAAAGGAAAATAAGGTTGATAAGAAGTGCTTTCTTGTTATACTGGAAATGGTGAAGCTAGTCCTCTCTTGGAATTGCATAAAAACTCAGTTGCATATTTATACCCAATGGATTAAGAATATTAATTATATGATATTAAGGATTAACTTATTTTTTGACTTATTAATTAATTTACAATATACCAAATTATAATTAAATGGTTTGGTCCTAATACTTTGCTACCAACCCAAACGTGTCCACTGTGGGGCCAAAAACCAGGTATAACTCACGAGGGGACCAAAATACATTCAATAATTATGACTTAAATTTTTTTCTCTTTTGGCATGGGCTTAAACCACCATAAAGCATCTCCAGTATTGCTTTAAGGTTTTATTTTAAGAAAATAAAAGATACGTAGGCAGCAATAGTACTGTAGTTATAGATAGAATTCGTTAGAGATTAATTTTGACTTAATTAATTATTTATTAATATCAATGGCTTGTATGAAATAAGTTTTTCAATTTCAATGTCGCACATAAATTGCATTGGAGATGCTTTTAGACTTGCTAATCAGGTTATTAAAACTGATGAAAACATTTATTTGGGAGAGATTTTTCTTGGGGAAAATGATATATTTTTTTTAAGAATTTATGGTTTAAAATAGAAAAACGGTGTTTTGGTGCAATATTTTGGATTCAATGTCATATTGATTGACACTATATATTTTTAATTAATTTATTATCTTTTTGCATCTTTTTATTATTTTGAATAAGATAAAAAAAATACTACAATATAAATAACAAATAAAATATATGATATTTATTTAATTTTCTTCCTATGAATTCTTTCATTGTTGAGATAAATAAAAACCTATAAATATACTTTTCCCACGAAAACCTATAAAAACCTATAATCTTTACCATGTTGCCACAAATTTTTTATTGTTGAAAAAATGTATATCTTATCCACAAATATTCATTTCACACAAATTTATTTATATGAAAAATCTCGATTTATCCCACAACATAATTTGTAGGGAAGGAAAAGTAAAATTGTATCGTGGGACAAAAGTAACTTTAGCAGACGAATAATCTTTAGTCTACAAATTTCAAATTTTTATCGTCCTTTTCTAGCCACGCGATGTTTGCCCCATAAATTTGCCTGCAAATTTTTTTCCGTCCGTAAAAGTTTTTTCCACAAATAAGAGCATTTCCTTGCGAATAAATTTTATAGGAAAAACATAAAGTTTTTGTATTTAAGTTATTGAAAAAATATTTTCTATAACTGTCTTGTCCTAATCATTTGGTTGACTTCAACTGATTCATGAATGTCAATTGTCAATTTAGAGTTTGGTAAATGAGAGTGACAGTAAAACTAAAAAAAAATAAAGAAATTAAAAACTCGTAGTTTGAATTGGGAGAACGTGGAATTATTTATGGAATATTATAATGTAGAGAAATTCTTTTGAAGGATAAAGAAATCAAAAGACGGCAATGATCGTGGAGATAAGTATGCCATTCTCTAAACTAGTTTGATATCCGACATGTACCGGGAAATTAGGTTTTTGCCCCCCATGTATTCCCCAAGTAAACCTAAGCAATTTTCAGGCCACTTTTACTTAAAAAATTAAGACTACATGAAAATTCAAGCTAGGAGCCTAGGAGTGACTAAATTCTTTTACACCACTCACTAAAATTCATTTTTGAGGTTTGAGGTTGGAAAATTTTTTGTTGGTTTTACAATGTGATATTTATCTAGATCTCGATGTTCTTTTAATAGTTGATCGACGTGGTGATATGTAACGAATAACGTATAAACTTATTATATGAAGTAATATGAATCCTCGTACATATGGTAATTGGCCAAGTTCATTGGTTGTACATTTTAATTTGTTGTCATCCCAATCCAACTCTTAAGAATTTATAATTTTATGTGAACAAAATGAAAGCCAAAACACAAGTTATGCATCCAACGTGTATTTAATTATTTATCAGACCTTTTTGTAAATAATCACAAACAATTACAAAAATATGAAGGATCGTGACATATCTTTAACACCCAAAATCAAAGAAAACATGTTAATGTGTTTATTGATTATTTTCGTCGTATAAATCAATTTCAATGTTATAATTTCGACCACATTTCCCCTCTTCTTTCCATGATAATATATTCTAACATTTTCTAAACTATGATTCTTTTTATATAAAATTTTACGAAGTAGCATACCATTAGAGACATGCCAATAAATTAATTCTGGCTGTCTAAAAAATCATTAAATTACATGAAAATATAAATTTTCATCGATAAGCACAATATCTATGATAGAACAAAATCCCAGCTGTGATATCTTGATTTTAAGATTAATTAGATATGTAAGAAACATAACTTCTAATTAAACTCTGGAAGTTAAATCCCATAAAACCCATTGGGATTTTTATCAGATTACATGAACTTAGTCATCAGCAGCAAATTTCAACCTTTTATTCCGCCGTTGCTTACGGTTGGTTCAGTCCCACGCGTCATATCAAGAGACTATTTCAATTTCTACAAGAATTAATTTATCATTTTTTTCTCATTGTGACAGCTTTTTTTTCACTAATTTAAGAGTACACGAAGAACCATTTTGTGGGACTGCCAAGCAGTTGATGTGGGTACACTTAGTTGTGTCAATTTGATTCGTCGATCTGAAAAAAGTTCGAACCGACCCGACTCAGATAGTAGTGGCAAACGGGCTGAGCAGCTTGTCGGCTCGGGCTCGGTGTCAAATGACGAGCTCGAGCACGAGCCGAGCAAGCTAGCTCCGCTCGCCCACGAGCTCGTCCAAAATCGAGAATTTATCTACTTTTATTTTTTTTAAAAAGGTTCATTTCATATTTAAAAAAATATGACGAGCTCATGTGCCGAAGCTCAGCTCGGCCCACGAGCCACGAGCTCATGTTGCCGTGTTGAGCCGAGCTCGACCCGCGAGTAACGAGCCGAGCAGAAGCTGGGCTCATTACAAACGAGCCACAAGCTCGGCTCTTGACGAGTATGAGCCGAGTTCATGCGTATACGAGCAGAGCCGGCTCGACCCATTGCCACCTCTAGACTCCCAGCTCGATAGAAACGAACCCCATTTTAGGGCATTGGCTCAAGCCCATAACCAGCTGAGTCTATAAAAATAAATAAATAAAAATAAAAAAGCTAGCTACATGTGCAAGCTACCTCCTAACACATGAGCATGTAGCTGCCTGCCTGTGTTGAGGCAGAGACATGCTGACTACGTTAGTAGGTACAGATAGTCATATGCAGCTACATGGTGCCTGTTATTAATAATTAAAAAAGATGGGAACTGCCTCGCCTCGGTTCTTCTTGGCTTGGATCGAGCCTAAATTTCTTGGTCGAGCAAAAACTCGGTTCAGGCCAAAAATAGACCTAACCATTTTTACTCGAATCAAACCCGAGTCTCGACTTTAGATTTTGCTTGTTGGCATCCCTAAGTACACTATAGTTGATTCAAGTACAAGCCTATATATCCTTTATATTAATATTATTATTGTCCATATTTTATTTTACTAAATTTCAAAATTTTAGTATATTTTTATAAAAGTTGATAAAATATGTAGTTGAAAAATTGATATGTGTGATTAAAATTATTTGTTGATTCTAATTTAATTTTTTATTAATTTTTTTTTAGCTAAACAAAACATGGTATATATGCACTTGAAGAGGTTGCTGTGAATTCAAGACTTGTTCGGTAAAGTAAATTGTAACATGACTCCACAATTATGAAGAAGAGAATGTAAAAATATTTTTAATTGTTTGTTTAATTTGGTTCATTATATGTAGTGTTCTAAAAAAACGCCTCGAAAACTAGGTAAAACGCCTCGTTTAAGGCTTAGGCGTGCTTTTCTTTTTATTCAATATAGTAATTTTAGGTGCTTGGTAGGTAATATTTTAACTATTGAATAATTTTTAGTTAAATTAAAAATTAAAAATAATATTAAAACAAGAAACTTTTTCTTTTCCTTTTACACTTAGGTCTTGTCTAAGCTCGTCCAGCTTGAAACTTGGCCTTCAACCTAATCATGCCTTACACTTTTTGAACACTAGTAAGGAGTATAAAAGATAATGTCATGCACTTAATATAAGTAGATCATCTTACTATTCATGATCCCTACTAAAATATACACTACGGTCATTAGAACAATATCGTGAAACAATTTAGTTTTTTTAATATTTAGTACACCTTTTATGACAACTAAAAATTTGGTCATTATGGAAAATTATATGTTCATATTTTATGTGTCACAAAATCCTTATTCGAACTAGAAATATAAATATTATGCTATACATTGCATTTGTCATGATTTGAACTCAAAGCTCAAATGTTGTACAACTAATACCTTAACAATCAATAACCTTGTCCTCTCTCTCATTTAGCACTAATGGAGAGGAAATTCCTACAAGGACCGCCCGTTGCACGTCTTAATCTTAAGAAAAGAATGAATTAAGGTCCAGCAAAGCTTCTACAAACAATAAAATTAGTAGAGGAATAAAATCTTTTATCTACAAACAGTAAAGAGATTAATAACATGAAAATCTGATTTTATTCTTCTTTGAAATTCATATGGCCGTGGGTTTTGGCCGGCTTTGCAAACTTGGGTTTTTAGGGTTTCAACAAGAATAAGAGTTTAAGTTGACAGCTAATTTTTCTCTTTAAACTACCAAACTATCCACCCATCAACTTCCACGTTATTTGCTATTTTCTATCCAATTATGAGTTGTCGTTTTGAAGTGCCATAAACAAGTAAAGTTGTTTGTATAATCATAGAAGATTGAACGTGTTAAAAATCATTTTTGCATTTTTATATACCAAAAACAACTGTGCTACATTGCCAAGAAATTTTGCCAGAAATCTTTCGCACAGATACATACTTGATAGATTTTCATTGGCAGCCAGGAAAAAAAACAAACAAACAAAAGAAAAGAAAAAAATGCCAATCAAGGGCTGCCATTTTAGCCCTTGACAGTTTCCCTGTACAAGAAGCTTATGTTAGGAAATTATTTAATTTGTCATATGGGTCGACATATGTAATTAATTTTGTATAAAAACTCTATTAAAATAAAGAATAAAATTAAAGTGATCTAATAAAAAAAGTAATTGGATTTTGAGCATCTAAATAAAGTGTGGATCGAATTATTTGTGTAGAGATCGGATCTATTGGGATTGTATTTGACGATGTGCCAAATAAATATGAAAACTATATATAAGGTTATGGGCCACAATTCATATGCAACCTCTCATTCTTTGTGTCATCCTATCAACACAAGAATTAATAGAGAAAGTATATTGAAAATGATTACCCCAAAAAAAAAAATCTGAAATCAAGAATCAACACGAAAGAATTCAAAAATCAAGACTATGGATTAAGAAGCAAAACCAGAAACCAGAATTAAAGAATCAAATGAGGCAAAATTCAAGATTCAAGATTCAAGATTTAAAATCAAGATCAAGTATTAAAGAATAATTTTCAATGAATTAAGGTATGTTCCACACCTTATAATTCTATTGGTAATTTGATATGGAGGGTCTTAACAATAAAGTAATTATGTTTGCATGTTATTAAGATTTCAGATTTCCAAAAATTCTAAAAGTGGTATTAGAACCAATTCAATGTTAAACCATTAAGATTCAAAGGAAGAATTTTATGGTTGAAATTCATATATTGAATTTTGAAATTTTTTAATTTGGAATAAAAATTTTAGTCATAAATTTCGAAATTAAGAATTTTTTCAAGCAACAATTTTTTGGTTGAATTTCATACTTCAGATCCCTCAATTTTTTAGTTGTAAATTTTAACCCTAAAATTCAAAATTCGAATTTTTTGGGAAATTTTCAGAAAAAGAATGAACAAGGGTAGCAGGAGCGCTGCAGCGCCAGGGGCTGCTCTGTTGTAGCGCAACAGTGCCCAGGTGTTAAGGACCGCAGCTTTACTTAGCCCCTTGATTCAATTGCAGTTGTAGTTTGCTCAGTTTCGACTTCACATTGTAAATATTAGTTCACTCTAAGTTGTAATTTTATTTCCATTGTATTAGTTTATTTCAATTGTAAAATAACTCTGATATTTGTAAACATTTAGCATGACTTCTCGTCATTTACACGTCTACTCATGTCACTTGGGTTTTGTTCTGCAAACTATTATAGTTGGTATTAAGTCATTCAAAAATCTTTCAAACTTACTGGTAATTCGCCTCCTGCACCGCCACTGTAATTTTTTTGCTTTCATTAATCAATGATCAATTTACTTTCAATGCATCTAAATTTTCTGTTGTAAGCTTTCTATAAATTGTAATCAATTTTTCTTTCATCCTGAAACGATCAAGAAAAGGCAGGAGGTAGTTTAGCATAGCAGACTACTGCTGCACGATATCCCTTTCTGTACCAAAAGAAAGGTACCCCATGAAAGTTGGCACCAAGCTGCGGCTCAGACCCTCGATAAGAAAGTTATGGTTCCAGTTACATCAAACACCACAAAATTTGTAGATTCTTAAAAGATGAGAACGAAATAGCGCATGGATGCACTTGATGAGGCAGCTACTAGGTTGTGCTATACCATGGAGGGCCTCGAGGAAAAAGTTGAGGTGGGAGAGACGAAAATTCATGAATTACATATCCAACTAGATGAAAATCAAAGGGCTTGCACAGTAATGACTAAAACTGTTGCAATCATGCCTGATCTGCATGATAAAAATGAAAGCGTTGAGAGCTTAATTATGAGTACTTCAACGTAACACGCGGTTGACAATGGGCAAGCCCTCGCACAAAAGTATGTTTTCAAGCTCGGAATTTCAAAATCATGTACCTACATAGGGGCACGCGATACAAAAGAAGTCAAGAACTTCTTGTTTGATGTGGAACAATACTTTCCCACGACTTCAATCGAAGACAAAGCAAGAAATGTTACAACAGCTATCATGTATGTTGGTAGAGATGCAAAACTTTGGTAGCGGACAAAATATGCTAATATTCAGGTCAATAGGGTTCAAATAGATTCTTAGGATCTCTTTAAAGAAGCGATCAGATCGTAATTTTTCCAAGAAAATATGGAATATCAAGCACGACGGGCACTGCAAGAATTAAAACATACAAGCTCCATCAGGGAGTACGTGAAAGTCTTTTCAAGACATATGCTGAATATTAGAGATAAGTTAAAAAAATGATAAGCTTTTCACCTTCATAGAAGGGTTGAGACCGTGGACATGCACGGAACTTCAGAGACAGAAGGTTACTGATTTGAGCACGACCATAGGAACCGCCGAATGTTTAAGTGATTATCAACTAGAATAGAAAAAAGATTGACCTTCAAAGGATAGTCAAGCTATTGGAGGTAGGAGCAAACTTTACAGGCCCAGTTCGAACTCAAATGGGGGAGAACATTATTCTTATAGTAAGGGAGGGGTCTATCAAGTCACCAGTCAAAGTAACTTTCAGGGAAATTATCAAAATAGCCATCAAGAAAACTATAACGGTAGCAACAGTAACAATTGGAATAAAGGAAAAGCAACGAAGGACAGATCCGATGCCACTCCTAAATTGATTTTTTTTTATGTAAAAGACCTCATCGTGTGTCGGTGTGCCATAAAAAATGGACGGTGAATGCATATTGTCAACTAGCGAGTGGTGGAATGAGTTCAAAGCAAGATGTACCACAAGCTAGCTGTCTAGATGAGATCGACTCCGAAGAGGATGAGGATATAGTTGGCATATTCTTACATCAATGTGATACATTATTACACCGGGCTACTGAAAATGATGATGATCCCTCGAAAGAGCTAAAAATGTAAGAAACAAAAGCTCACATTTGTAGTGTCAAAGTCCTAATGTATATTGATGTGAAGATCGATGGAAAGCCAATTGAGGCTATGGTAGATACAGGTGCTACCCACAACTACCTCGCAAGTACCGAAGAGGAGCGACTTGGACTTGTTCTGGAAAAAGGTAATGGGAAAGTCAAAGCAATCGCTGCTCAACCAATAGCTGGAGTAGCGAAATTTGTGTTACTCAAAGTGGGTCATTTTGAGGGAAGGACAAATTTATCTATATTTCAGATGGAAGACTACAAGCATATTCTAGGATTGAAATTCTTCAGGATTCTAAGACAGCAGTGTTTCCATATTCCGATTCGTTAATGATGATGGATAGTAAAACATGCTTCATTACTACACAAGTTGGGAATATGGGCGAGAAGAGTATCTCGGTCATGCAATTTGATAAGGCTTTCAAAAGAAATGAACCCTCATTTTTATACACTCTTCGAGTAGAGGAGATCGAAGAGGTGACTAACCTCATTCCAAAACTTGTCGAAAGGCTTATTTAGGAATTTGAAGAGATCATATCGGATGAGTTGCCAAAGAAATCACCACCATGGAAGGCGATTGATCATGAGATTGAACTTATTCTAGGTGCCAAACCTTCCACCAGGGCACCTACCATATGTGTCAGCTTGAACTTGAAGAGCTTTGAAAAAAATGGGAGAAATATTGGAAAGTGGGATTATTGTGCCTGCGAGATCACCATATGGAGCTCCCGTGTTGGTTCCGAAAAAGGCAGATGGTTCTCTTAGAATGTGATGCCACTATGGAGCCTTGAACGTGATCACTGTAAAGAATAACTATCCTATTCCACTGGTCGTAGATTGCTTCGACCGATTGAGCCGAGCAATATATTATATAAAGATTGATCTTAGGTCCGGATACTAGCAAGTTCAGATCAAAGATGGAGATGAAGCAAAGACTACGGTGGTAACAAGATATGGAGCCTTTGAATTTAAAGTAATGTCTTTTAGCTTAACAAACGCTCTAGCAGCATTTTGTACGATGATGAATCAGGTACTCACTGGGTCTTAGACGATTTTGTGGTGGTGTACTTGAACGACTTAGTAATCTATAGCTCGACATTAGAGGAACATGTAAGGCAGGTTTTCAATCGGCTATGAGAGAATGAACTCTATGTCAAACTGTCTAAATGCTCATTCGCTCAGATGTCTATCAGTTTTTTGGGTCACATTATCAAACAAGTAAAATAAGAATGGATTTGAAGAAGGTTACAGCCCTCAAAGATTGACAACCATCAAAGAATGTCCACGATATACATTCGTTTCTCAGGTTATACAATTACTATCGAAGAATTGTGAGGGTACTCAGAAATTGCAGTGCCATTTACTGAATTGACAAAGAAGGATAAGAATTGGGACTGATCATCCCAATACCAAACTGCTTTTGAAAAGTTGAAGAAGTCTATGTGGACGAACTCGGTGTTAAACTTATCGGATATGACTAAACCATTAGAAATTCATACCGATGCTTCAGATTTTGAACTTGGTGGAGTCCTTATGTAAGAAGGACGTCCGATAGCATATGATAGTTGAAAGCTAAACCAAGAAGAACGTCGTTACTCGACACTTGAAAATGAGTTGATGGCATCACTATTTGTTGGGGTCTCTATTTATTGTGAAGACGGATAATATTGCGGTTAGTCACTTCACGTCCCAACCGAAACTATCAAGCAAACGGGCTCGTTGGCAATAACTTCTTTCAGAGTTTAATTTTATACTAGAGTATCGGCCCAAATCTAGTAATTATGCTGCTTATGCTTTTAGTCGACGGGTCAACTTTGCCACCATTTGCTCTAAGGCTGTTCTTTCAAGGAGCATGGTTATCACAAATACAAGAGACCAAGTTCGAGCACTTTTGGATAAAGACCCGACTACTCAATATTTAGTCGACCTCATTAAGCAATGCAAAACTCGGCAATTCTGGGTCGATGGGGCCTAGTGAAGATTAAGTGAGACTGCCTATATGTTCCTAAGGACAGAGATTTGAGAAAATCACTAATTACGAAATGCCCGACGCGATTTGGGCAAGGCATCATGGAGAGGAACGTACTTTTGCACTACTACAACGTGCATACTACTAGCCTCAAATGCGAGATGACATTTCAACTTATGTGAAAACTTGTCTTATTTGTCAGCAAGGTAAGATAGATCATCAGAAAAATGCAGGCTTGCTTGAGCCCCTTTCCATTCCAAGTAAACCATTTGAGAGTTTATCGATGGACTACTTTATTGGATTGCCAAAAGTTGAGGATTTTGGCACTATCATCGTCGTGGTAGACCGTCTATCAAAATATGCAACTTTCATCGCAGTGCTCAAGTATGTATCCACTGAAGAGACACTCGACTCTTCTTCAAACATATTGTCAAGTACTGGGGCTACCTAAAGACATCGTCAGTAATCGGGATCCTCGATTTACTACATATTTTGGACCGAGTTGTTCAAAACTCTTGGTTCAACATTGAGCATGAGTTCTAGTTTTCATCCAAAATCTGATGGACAAATGGAGTACTTTAATTCTATGTTTGAAGAATATCTTTGGCACTTTATCTCTATTTCGCAGAAAAATTGGGTGAAACTTTTGGATGCGACTCAGATTTGCTTCAATGCCCAAAAGCGCTCTTCCACCAATAAGAATCTTTTTGTGATTGCAACTAGCCAGCAACTGTTACTCTCTCATATTGTGGATATTGATCAAAGTACCTAGTCCCCTCAAGCGAGAAACTTCTCTCAAGGGTGGAAACAAAATAGTGAAATTTCTTGGAGCTATCTTGAGAAAGCTCAAAAGGGTATAAAAAGTCTACAAATTTAAAATGTCGTTTCCTTGAATTTAATGCTGGAGATCTGGTAATGGTCAAACTTCCCAACAGAAACTGTTATACTTCCTTCATGGTGCAAAGTCTACAAGGTCCTTCATGTTGGTGTACTCAAATCATACTTAGCAAACAAAGAGAAAGCATCCAGAAATGAGCCAAAGTGAAATGTGTTTGAACCGAAAAAATTCTGAAAGAAGGTTGTTGAAAATATTCCGGACTATCGAACTACTCGAGCTTCTAGGAAATATTATCAAGAGTACTTAGTCAAATGGAGTAGATGCAGTAGCAAGGAGAATATTTGGGAAAGAGAAAAAGACTTTAGAGCTTTCAAACCATTAATTGAAGCATATCATGCATCAATGTCACCAAAGACGTCCCCAAAACAAATCGGGAAGAATGTCAAGGACCGTAACTTTACTTAGCCTTTTGACCCAAACGCAGCTGCAATTTGTCCAACTTTGGCCACATATTGTAAATATTAGTTCACATTGAGTTGTAATTTTCTTACCATTATAATAGTTTATTTCGGTTATAAAATAACTCTTATATTTGTAAACATTTAGTATGATTCATCGTCATTTAAACGTCTTCTTCTATCACTTAGGTATTGGTTCTGCAAGCTATTATATGGGATATTAATCATTCAAAAATCTCTCAAACTTACTGGTGTTCGCCCCCTGCACTAGCTAATGCAATTTTCTGCTATCAGTTGTATTTTTTTGCTTTCATCATTCAATGATCAATTTGATTTCAATGCATCTAAATTCTTTGTTACAATCTTTCTATAAATTGTAATCGAATTTTCTTTCATCCCGAAACGATCGATAAAAGGCGAAAGGTAGTCTAGTAGAGCAGACTACTACCACACAATGTCCATTTCTGTGTTAAAAGAAATGTACCCCGTGAAATCAAGACTGGGCAATACGGCGCCGAGGTTCGATCCAAATTTTTAATTTTATTTTGGTGAAAACAAAAGAAAGAAAAATAAAAATAAAAGACTAAGGTGGTAATCAGTTTTAAATCTTGGTACTTGAAATTTATTTCGGATTACAAATTTTCTAAAATAGATTAATTGAAACAACATGTTATCAAGGTAACCTCTCTTGTCTAAGTTATTTGAAATATTAGGAAGATTGTATGCGCGTAATTCATGCAGATTTTCACTTACCCAAATGAAGGCAAATATTTTGCCGAATTATTTGCACATTTGTGATAATAAATATGTGATAAGTGTAACATTTTTCATTATGTGAACATTAATTCGGTCCAAAGATAGACGTAATTGTTTGACTGAATTTATTATCAATATTTGATTACTATACTAAGAGTACCACTTACAAGTTGATATTTTTTTGTTGAAAGACTAAATGTCATGTGTCCAGTCTCATGAGATGTGATCCACCATTATTTGAATTTATTGATTGCTAAATATGAATTCACACGTGAACATGTTAATTAGGTTTAAGTTTTCTACTTAGTTAATCCATCAGCTTTTGCAATAACGACAACATCAATTAAATTCCTATGCTTGAACCAGAGTTTAAGGGTTGGAAAGAAAACGTTTGTATCGTTTTGGCGACATAGATCTAGAGCTGAACAACTCACTTCTCTTACGAATAAGAGTTCCGCTAATAAAAAAAGGGGATCCGAATAAGTGGGACCGTTCAAATTGTATAAGTTTTATGATCATAAAGCGTGGAATTTCAACAACATTCAGAGGCACTATGTCCGATAAGGTAATATGATCAAAGCCAAATCCCTCTAGCATTGAAGGAAGAAATCCTCAATCTATAGGATCATATGTCCTAGTCATATCAAGTGTAAGGACCACATTGCTTCTCTGCACCTTCGAATCAAGAGGATGAAGGAACTCATGAGCTAAGTGGACATCATCGTCAATAAGTTTACCCGTAATGAACCTGCTGTAATGTGGAAAGATGATACGTGGAAGTAGAGAACTCAATAGTGAGTTCAAAATTCTCCGTTTCATTTACTCAATTAATAAACATTTATTCCAGTATACGATTGAGTAGAGAGTTATCCACAAATCTACAACTTTCACTATAACAAAAATAGCTTTTTACGACATATCTTTACGATGTGTAATTGACGCTTACCGTAAAAATAGACTTTTTACGATGCGCTTTAAATGTGTGCCGTAAATGATCAATTACCTACACTTTTACAGTGTTCATTATGTTCACGCCGTAAATTGTAAAAAAAATATGACTTTTTACGACGTGCAAATGAACACCATAAATGGGGACGTGTTATTTTTTCTTTATTTCCTTTTATTTTCCTTTCCTTTCTCACGCTCATTACAAAACACGAGGCGCAGCTCTTCTCCTTCCTTAATTTCTTCATATCATGTCCTCTAATTAACATCGTTCTCTCCCAAATTACCCCTTCGATCAACCAGCAACCGTTCAATCAACCATCAGTCATGAGCCCACTAACCTAACGACTGAAGTCAGCGCATGGATAATTTGTAGAAAAATTCTGTTGCTGGGCTATTGTAATGACCATCTTCTTACTTCTCTTGATAATCTCATTTTTCCACCATAACAAGTAGTAAATCTCAAAAAACAAAGCCAGCAAAAGACACCAAAAAACAAGACTCAGACCAAGCCCTAGACCACTCAAATATTTCATCCTTTATGTATGCTCTACATAGCTTCTGATGGCAAAACCATATCTTAAAAGTTTATTAATACAATTCATCAAAGCTAGACAAGATATATTATATAAATTCATTACAAGTATTTAGCCAAAGGTGGACACTATATTGTCAAGTAGTATTTCAACATCAAATAGAATGTGAACCGCTTATGTACTCATCTGATGTATCCTTTAAAGTGGCTTTCTATCTTAAATCTTAAAAGCAATATTGTTGGTATCAATATAAAACTGTGTGGGACAACTTATGACACGTTTAGTAAGTTAGAGTGGACATTATAAACATTAATAAAGGAAAAAGAAGTTAAATTTTGTTAACTGTTTTAAATAATTCCGAACCTCCTTATTTCACTACCATGTTTTCTTATTGGTTTTCTACCATAGACTCACCTAAGACCTCCTCCGTTGATCTTTTTTAAACCTTTTAGGACTTGAACCATATGTTAGAGTGGAGACCATTGAATATTGACTTAACCTAAATCATTTCTTTCTCCTTCCTTAAATATTTCTCTCTATGGTCATATTATTAACCAAGTTCTCTATTAATTTCTCAACAGATTGCAGTAGTGTTGAAGGAGTTTGTGACTGTTCCAGTTTTGCCTACTTTAATTCAGGTTTGAATTATTTTTTTGTAATTTCAGTTTGTGTGAAACTTTATTGTCAAATGATTTACCTAATATGCTCCAGTTAATATGTGTCTTGATATACTTTTGATTTACATGCTCACACTAAGTTTATCAACCATACTTTTATTGTTTCTATGGTGTGCATGGAGTTGCTATTTTGTGAGATAGGTAAATTGTTAGTCGAAGAAGTTAACTTTGATAT
>CAIGRS010167385.1:0-11586 GCA_903798395.1 Fraxinus floribunda | reverse complement strand
AATTCATTCTATTATTTTGGTTTTCTAGATAAAATTAAGGTTATTTTAATTACAGGAATTATTAGGATTTGATTTCAATCCCTGTGGAAAACGATACTCTACTCTCACTATATTAAAACTTGACACCGTACACTTGCGGTTGAAAAAATTCACGCATCACTAATGACAATAAAACAGTTGTTAAGTTTCTGAAAGAAAACATTTTGTCTCGATTTGACACTATACATGTTATTATTAGTGATAGAGGTACACACTTTTGCAACCGTTCATTCGAAGCACTCATGAAAAAGCATGGGGTCATTCATAAAATTTTTACTACTTATCACCTCCAAACTAGTGGATAGGTAGAGCTGGCTAATAGAGAAATTAAACAAATCTTGGATAAAAAAAGGTGAACCCAAATAGTAAAGATTGGTCTTTAAGACTGGACGATGCACTTTGGGCTTACCGCACGACTTTTAAGACTTCCATAGGCATGTCACCATATCGTCTCATTTTTGTAAAGCCTTTCCATTTACCTGTAGAGCTTGAACACCGAGCCTATTAGGCTATTGAATATTTTAATTTTGATCTAGAAGAGGGCAGTAAGCTTAGAAAATTTCAACTGAATGAGTTAGAGGAATTGAGGAATGACGCTTATGAGAGTTCTAGAATTTACAAGGAAAAAATGAAAGCTTTTCATGATAAAAATATTTTGAGAAAAACTTTTGAACAAAATCAAAAAATGTACTTGTACGATTCTAGACTCCCCAAACATCCAGGTANAATGATGCCTATGAAAGTTCTAGAATCTACAAGTCAAAAATGAAAGCTTTTCACGATGAAAATATTTTGAGAAAAACTTTTGAACAAAATCAAAAAATATACTTGTACGATTCTAGACTCCCCAAACATCCAGGTAAACTCCGTTCTAGGTGGATTGGCCCCTTTGTGGTACAACGTGTTTTTGAAAATGGGGCGGTCAAAATTGAAGATCCTAGCGATGGTTGGGTGTTCAAAGTGAATGGACAGCGTTTGAAAATAACATATGGGCAACAAGTGCCTGCAGTTGAAAAAATTCTCCTTGCAGACCCTATTTACCACCTTTGACATCCTCCAGGTACTTTCTTCACTTTACTTTTCTGTATATTAGTTTTAGAATGTTTCTTTTGGTTTGTTTTGCATTTATGTCATCATGGAATTTAAAATAAAATAAAAATACAAATTTGCAGATAGTATATGTGACCGGTTTCCATCCCCCACCTTCATACTGATCAGAGAGTACTTTGAACCCCATTTTCTTTACCTTATTGTACATTTGTTATGTTCTTTACGTGCTTTTTAGCTTTGCTATTTGTGGTTATCTAAACATGAGGACAATGTTCCAAATAAATCTGGGGTGGGTGTTCATGCGTTTATCATTTTGTCTGTAATTTGTTCTTTTTTTTGTGTGGGACCATGTGCGTCTAAATTTTTTTTTTGCAGTTTTTATTTATTTATTTTCAGTTTTTATTTGTTTTTTAGCATTAGATTACATCTTTAGTTTTGTGTTTTCTTGATAACTGTGCTGGTTATGATGTGATTATTGGAATATGTATCTACGAATAATGAAAATAGTGCAGTGTTAGATTAATCAAAACTAAAACTTGACATTCTCTATGCACGTCACTCATGTTTGATATATTCAGTTAATGATGTGGTTTAGTGTTTAGAAAAAAGTTGAACATAGTAAGTGAAACTGAACAACCTCTATAGTACTGATCCATAATCTAAATATAGAGTAGTTTAAGATGTTTGAGTTGTTACAAAGGAACATTGAGATGAATAGGGATTCCGTGTATGAGAATCTTATGTGGATTGTCCAAAACCCAATGAGACGAAGATGAAGTGAAAGTTTTAAGTTAGATGCTAGTTTTAGAAATTGAATATCTAAAAGAAAAAGGGCATTGCACTAATTTTTGAGTGAATAAAAGCATCTTTGTATAACTCGGGTGATTAAGCATGCAAGAGTGATTTAAAGCCTATTGCCCTAAGATTATCTCACTTGAGAGTCATCTGCCTGAAGCTCGCTACATGAGTTATATACAAAGTAAATGAGAAGATGTTCAAAAAAAGAAAAAAAAATGGAGAAAACATAAAAAATGAAAAGAAAAAAAATACACAAGTACATTGATTGATGTCCAGACATTCGGTTGATAAAACTACACCTTTGATGAGAAACAAGTAAGTCAGTTTAATCTTACAGGTTGAAGTAATCAAAACTATAAGAGAATCTCGACTTCTTGAAATGTGAGTTTGTATTAGTGAGATCTATCCAAACTAAGAGAGGGTAAGGAATATAATTGAAAAGTTAAATTTAGAATGCACTCCGGGAAAATTGAGTGAAAAACATAAGTTTGGGGGTATGTATCTCTCGAGGAGCGAAGTAAGGATATATTTTACTACTATGGGTCAAGTGTTGAGACAACCACAATCTGAATATGTTGACATGAGTTTTCATACACACATGTCGAGGTAAGCATGTAACGTGTGGAGATTGATTTAATTTTTGTACCGTTGTAGTGTTCATTTGTTTGATTACTGAATTCCAATATTGAGATACTACAGATTGTCAAACCATGTTTTGTGTAGAGTTAAGCTACATTTTTGTTTGAGAACGAACAATAGTTCAAGTTTGTGGAAGTTTGATAAGTGCATTTTTACACTTATTTTACTGTCAAAACATTTTTACAACATGATGAATGTAGCGGAATTTGGAAGAAATAAGGAAAAAAAGAGACCAAAATGAAAGAAAATGAAAGTTTGAGGACCAAATTGAAAATACTCAATAGTATATTCGGACCACAAGAAGATACTTTGAAGATTTCTAGGAGACAATTGGATGTAATTGGAACTCAAAAAGGAATGGAATATTATCAAAATCAATTTCCAATTCGCACAAGATATATTCCAGATTTTTAGTCGAAAATTGAGACCCATTTTAGCATAGTCAATATCCGAATTAGAAGAAATCTCTACTATCAAAGTTGTAACCCTTTGAGTTATCTTTTCAACTCACTTTGAATTACCTAAATCGGATATCGAAAAAGAAAGTTATGACCAAATACATACTGCTGTACATAGATAAGAAATCCGCGCACGAATGCAACTTTTCTTATTCGATTATAACTCTTTTGGAAACCAATTTGGACGTGATTTTCATCCAAGTTTCGACTTCTACAAATACTTAACAACAAAATACATATTGGGAACGCCTCCATACACTTTTCTCTTAACGTTTGGCTCTAGAACTCCATAAAGAGCTAAACAATTTGGTGAAGGAAGGGAGGAAATCATTGGATTTGGTGATTTCACATCTTTTATTTATGTAATCTATTATTTTTTTGTTAAACAATTCTACGTTTAGATTTTCTCTTCATAAACGTATTTTGAAATTGGTTTAACTCTTATTATATTTTTCATAGACATTAGTCATGCTTTTTATATCGAACGATTGAAATATTTGTTGAATTTCAATAAATAATTGTGGCAAATTATTAGAAAAAATCTAGATTCTAGGGTTACATTTGAATTAAATTGGTTTTTGCACTCTAATCTTTCTATTAGAGTGTCGGGATGAAAGCCTCTAATTGAGTTATAAAAAATGAATAATTGATGTTGAATGATCCGATCTAATTGAGGGAATTTAGATGCTTCGCTGTTTTAACTTATTGATTTTAATTTTATTACTTGATCTATTGATATTTAAATTTTACTCGAAAAACAAATCGTTTTCGAACAATTCATGGAAAATCATAATTTGTTGAACCCTTGAGTATTTTTCCATTTTTCTGTAGAATTGACACCTCAAAGTTGTGTTAGAATTGTCGCGTTATTCTTTGGACGTAATCGACCACAAGAAAAACAGGTGAAGAACCTAGCCAACATCTGTAGGATATGCAGTAGTAGTAAGGCGAGTCTCTAAAAAGTTTTTTTTGTCTCACTTCACCAATGAGATGACCTACTGCATACGAGTAATGGATAGGGAGGCTCTAACAGCCCTACGAAGAGGATTGGACATGAACTGTCTTTTCTAGAAGGATGTTTAAAATCAAGACCCTATCTGCTATGACGCTTTATTGGAACTGATAAGACGTGATATCCTTAAGAATTGAGAGATCACAGAAATAGGCAAATCAAGGGCTTCCACCTCCGCAGAGACAAAGAAGAAGAGGTCCTATCTCACACTTGATGGACCACCAGTTTGGACAACCAACCTCTCTTAACCCATGATAAGCATTAGCCACCACAATACTAAATGCAGTCCCACCTTGACCCTAGTGTTGCAACGTACCAGAACAAACCCTATCAAAGATTTTCCTAAATAGGGAGAGGTAGGGGGCAAGGAGCAGAACCTAGAAATAGGAATAAAGCACCCCCTCTATTGTACATACCATCACTCCTATAGCCACAACACTGAGTTTGTAGGGACATTGCGAGGTACCCTTAGAATGCCAATCAAGGGAGGAACATGTGACTCTGAAGAAATGCTCTTCCTAGGCAGACCTAATAGCCTGGGAATGTTGAGCCTAGGCATCCCAATAAAAAAGACGCTCCTAGGAGGAGAGCCATTGATGTAGAACAAACAATGAAGTGTCAAAGACAAAGAATGAGCCCCCAACGAATGTTGAAAAGAACCCATCAGAGAAATTGATACAATTCTTGGAGCCCATATGTTGGGAAAGAATAAAGGAACTCTCAGAGAAATTATGCCATAGAAGCGGCAAACCCTCAAATGACAAGCTTTATAGTCAATCGAGCCTCTGTTGAAAGGAGAGTTCCACCTATCACCTTCACCCAAGATAATGCAGTATCCACACTGCGACGCCCTAGTGATGAGGGCCGTTGTAGCACGCAATGGCCTAAAATGAATGCTAGTGGATAATGAGAGCTCTGTTAACATCTTTGGAGCTACTTTTGATAAGATGAAAGTTGATCACAAGCTAATCCCAATGAGTTCTCCCTTATATGGCTTCATACGCGATAACGTCATTCCAATGGGTAAGACCACTAGCAATAGAGATGGGAGCCGCACCCTTAACTGGTCACCACTTCATGGAATTCTTGGTAATGGATAATTGCTCCATTTATCACGTAGTGTTGGAGAGGCCAACTTGGAGGAACTATGGGCCATCACTTCCATTCACCATCTGTGCATAAAGTTTCCAACCGATAATGATCAAAAGAGTGTGAGAGAATGTTATTCGAATTTCCTAAGGAAAGTCGAACCAAGAAGCGTCAATGTGATCCACACAGACATTTGTATGGACGACGTCCTTGAACAAAGAAGGAACCCTAAACAAGGAAAAGATGTCAAAGTGACAAATGCCTCTAAAGAAGAGGTCATCCTTGGAATTATACATACCTCTGAAGAATAGGCTGTCTACAAAGAACAGACAACTCCTGAGGAAGGAAGAGATGCTAGAAGCAGCTAGTTTGGAGATTCGGACCCTTGAATTATTGATTGTAAACCTTAAATAGCTCCTATGGAAGAACTGGAGAGCTTCACAGTAGACCCGTAGGACCCATCAAAACACCTGCATGTTGGAAAAAAAATCTACCAATAGAAGCCAAGGAGAAGCTAAAAAGTTTCTTGTTGAAAAATCTAGACATCTTCGCTTGGAAGCACGGGGACATGGTCGGCCAGTTGCCACTGCTTGAATATTGATCCAAAGGCTACAAAACACAGGCATATGATGAGAGCTCTCAACCAGGAAAGATATGATGGCCTAAAAGACGAAGTAAAGAAGTTGATCGACAATCGTTTTATCCAGGAGTCAGTTTATCCAAAGTGGGTCTCTAATCTAGTATTGGTCAAAAAGTACAATGGTAAGTGGAGGGTTTTTGTAAATTTTTCAAACTTGAGTCAGACTTGTCCCAAGGATAGTTTCCCACTCCCCCGGATAGACCAACTTGTGAATTCCACTAGTAAACATGAATTTCTTAACTTCATTGATACATATTCCGAGTACAATCAAATCCCAATGTTTCTAGTAGATGAAGAACACACATCATTCATTATAGATAAGGGTCTTTATTGCTACAAGGTCATGCCATTCAGGTTGAAAAATGTCGGGGCTACCTGCCTAAGACTCATCAATAAAATGTTCGTTGACCTTATTGGGAAATCCATGGAAATTTATGTGGATGACATGCTGTTGAAGAGCTTAAAAGCAATCGATCATGTTAAGCACCTTAGCGAAACATTTCAAATATTGAAGAGGTACATAATGAGACTCAATCATTTAAAATGCACCTTTCGAGATGCTTCTAGAAAGTTTTCTGGCTACATTGTCAAAAAGAGAGGTATTGAGGCCAACCCAGAAAAGATCAAAGCGTTGATTGATATGAAATCACCTCAGAAACCAAAGGAGGTACAGAGCTTCACCTGACATGTGGCAGCGTTGATCCGCTTAGCCTCTAAGGCCACAGATAAGTGCCTACCTTTCTTTAAAATTTGAAAAGGTAGAAATAAGTTTAAATGGACAGAGGAGTGTAAGGTAACCATATAAGAACTGAAGAAGCACTTGGGACATGCTCCCTCCTTTCCAAACCAAAGGCCGACGAACCGTTATAGTTGTACTTGGCAGTAACTGTAGATGCTATCAACTCAGTCCTAATAAGGAAGGAGAATGATCACTAGCTACCTATTTATTATGTAAGCAAAGCACTTTTGACAGTCGAGACTCTCTATCTAGACATGGAGAAGCTAGCACTCTCCTTGGTGTCAGCTTCTCAGAAATTGAGGCCATATTTTCGGGCCCATACTATACATGAGCTAACCAATTTCCCCCCTCAAACAGGTGCTACAGAAGCCCGATACTTCAGAGAGATAACTAAAGTGGGATATGGAACTTAGCGAGTTTGGTATCATGTTCAAGCCAAGGGCTGCCATTAAGGGACAGGCCCTAGCAGATTTTGTGGCAGAGTTCACCCCTATTCCAAAAATGGAGAAGGAGATAGAGCCCATCGAACCTCCTACATGGAGCCTTTTTGTCGACGGATCGTCAGGGGACACCGAGTCGGAGCAAGAGTGGTTCTTGTTAGCTCAAAAGGATAGACGCTTACCTGTAATGTTCGGCTTCAAATCCACCAATAACGCAGCAGAATACGAAGTCCTTCACGCTGGCCTCAGACTAGCTAGAGAAATGTAAGCAAAGAGGCTCGTAATCAGTATTGATTCCCATCTGGTAGTGATCTAGGTTCATGGCAATTTTTCAGCTAGAGATAAGTCCATGGCCGCATATTGAAATTGGTTATGGAGTTCATTCCTTTTTTCGAAAGATTTGAGCTGATGCAAATTCCACGTTTAGAAAATGTTCATGCCGATGCCCTTTCAAAGTTGATGAGTAGTACAGATTTTGAATTGCTCACTGTAGTGTAGCCATGTTAACGAGCCAAAACTCGAAGTTCGGGTTTGGCTCGAGCAAAAAATGTTTGAGCTTTTTTGGCCCGAGTCGAGCCAGCTAGATTTTTTTTCATGTCAAATCTAAATTTCTTTCTTAAAGAATTTAAAATTTAAAATTTAACAATTACGTATTTTTTGAAACTAATCAATTTAGAAAATTGATAAAGATACAACTTATTAGATATTAAAAGACGTATAGTAAAAAATCAAAAATGTAAATCTCCGCAATGTACCAAAAAATTACTCAAGTCACTGAGGGAAGAGACTTAGGAAAGTTATACGTGCTATGCATATATCACAACATCACTGAAGGTGTGTTTGATAGGGAGCCAATTCCATGGAAAATGGAATTTGTTTTCCATTTTTCCTTTGTTTGATAGACTTTTTTTTTTTTTTTAAGACAAATCATTTTCCCATTTTTCCTCACACATTCACATTTTCTTGCTTTTCCTTGCAATCATTTTCCCATCACTTAGGTGAGAAAATGGTTTTCCTTTTTTTTTATTTTTATTTTTTTATTTTGACAATTGAAAATAATTCTAGATACAATGGTAAAAAAAATTATCACTTTTATTGATAATTTCCATGCAAAAAAAAGTCAAACAAATGGTATTCGGTTTAATAAATTCTTTTTTTTTTTTTTTGACAATTGAAACAAATTCTGGACCTAATGGTATAAAAAAAATATCACTTCAATAAATAATTTTCATGAAAAACAAAGTCAAACGGATACCAATATTTCAACATTTTTCAGGTGGAAAATTATACCAATCAAACACAATTAATTACAATTCTCAGTAAAACAAATTCTAGGCAATTCAATTCCCTGAAATTCATTTTCTTTTCACCCAAATTTCATTTTTGCAATTAAACGAACCCTAAATTATTTAGACAAAAAAAGTAAGAAACAAACTATTTCAATTTGAAATTGTAAAGGTTAAATCACCATTTGAAAGCTTTCGAAATCTCTATTCTACTAGATGTATAAATTGAAGCGAGCGAGCACGTGTATAGATTAACATTAATATAAAATTACCTTAATCTCTTGAACATTTTTATCCGAGATGGAGTACAACATCGTATAATTTTTCAAGTCAAACACCTTGTATATGCTGGCACAAGAAGAAAACATACATATATCAACAAACTACAACACTCTTGTGACAAAAGTGTGGATTTTTTAGATTTACCTATCTTGTGCGTAATAAGTAAGAACCTTCCCATTTACGTTCCCAGATATATACAAGACATTTTACTAGTCCTGCAGCTGCAATTCAAAAACTTTCTAAAAATATGAGATCTATAGCGATAGAAGTTAACATCCAAATATCACAAATGCAAAATTGGAATATACTTGGGACATATAAAACAAAATTAACAGTTGCAGTTACGATTTTTGAGAAAATTGGAGATCTTTCGATATGTCCTTCTATCGATTTTCTGGATGTTTCTGGTCGAGGAAGACGTGGTCTAGATGGTAATAGAGCAAATCATGAGCATGATGTTCGTGATGTAGAGAATGAAGATCTACGACGACAAGTACAACAAATGTAGGAACAACGGGTGCAACTGCAAAGGTACAATACCTCTGATAGTGATAATAATGGTGAAGATATTGATAATAAGTATGATGTGGAAAATCCTTTTCACAATCAAAGTCCAGCACTGCATCGTTCATAAAGAAATTTTCAGCAAGACTTTTATACATATGGTAGAACGAGTTTTTGAATACAAGGATGTCCCAGATAATCGCTAGGTGAAAATAGTGGCAATTAAATTAAAGAAACATGCGTCTATTTGGTAGGAGCATCTTAAGAAGTTGAGAGCTCGAGAAGGAAAAGGCAAAATTGTCACTTGGGAGAAAATGCGTAAGGCTTTTAAAAAAAATCTACCAGACAACTGCGGGCAAGATTGCTTTCTGAAATCTCAGAATTTTAAGCAGAGGGATTTAAGTGTTGAAAATTATATTGCTGAGTTTGAATATTTGATTCTTTGCTGTGATTCTAACAGACTGTGACTCGTTGTCTTGAAGGGTTACGTCTTGAGATTGGAAATGTTGTACAGTTACAACTTTACTGGACTTTTAATGTCGTGTGTAAGCTAGAAACTAAGTTGAAAGGCAGCTGAAGGAGACTTAAAAAGGGAGGGTATCATTCCACAAACCGTGAACAACCTTTTAAAGGTGGTTCAGTTCTTTCTAAAAATAATTCCATGAAGGCTTCAATAACCAAAGTTTTTCCAAAACTAGAAGCTTCAACTATTGGTTCTAGCAGACCAAATCCTACAAATATTCACCGGAGTTTCAAATGTCAAGGTATAGGTCATATTGCATCTAATGGTCCTAACCAAAAATTTTCGTGGAGGAAGCTGAGGGTGAAACTGAAGTATTGGATTATATAGCATTCGATGAAGAAGTAGAAGGAGATGCAGTCTATGCAGATGAATGAGAATCATTGGTGGTTTGGAGGAATTTATCCTTTATTCATATTGAAGACAATTGGCTTCGCAATAATATTTTTCACACCGGGTGTACTTCCCATGGGAGAGTTTGCAATGTAATCATTGATGGTGGAAGTTGTGAAAATGTAGTGGCAGCAACTATGGTAGAGAAGTTAAAATTGCAAACAGAAGAACATCCTCAGCTTTACAACCTTTTCTGGCTTCGCAAAGGAAATGAGGTACAAGGTGCATAAACGATGCCTCGTTCAATTTTCTATCAGAAAAAAATATATTCTAACGAGGTATTATGCAATGTTATTCCAATGGATGCTTGTCACTTGCGACTTGGTCGTCCATGGCAACATGATCGGAAACTGATTCATGATGGTTTTAAAAATACTTACTCATTTGTGAATGAAGGGGTGAAAATCGTATTGGAGCCAACAAAATTAGAAAATACTCCCAAGGCTTCTAAAGTGGAGGGAGGTAATTTTCTTTCCAAATCTGAGTTAGAAAAAGGTCTTGAAGTTGTGACTGCAACATGCATTCTGGTTGTGTTGGAAGAAAATGAAGAACAAAATGAAATCCTTCCTATAATGCAGCCTATCTGAAGGAAATTATTGATGTGATTCCTGATGAAATTCCACCTGGTTTCCCTCTAATGAGAGACATTCAGCATTGCATTGATTTTGTGCCTGAAGTTGTTACCTCCCAACAATCTGGCTTACAAAATGAGTCCTAAAGGAAATACAGAATTACAGAGGCAAGTTGAAGAGCTTATTGGTAAAGGCTTGGTTAAGGAAAGTTTGGCCCTTGGGTTGTTCCCGCCCTTCTTGTCCCAAAGAAAGATAGATCATGGCGGATGTGTATGCAATCAACAAAGATTACAATCAAATATAGATTTCAAATTCCATGACTTGATGATCTTCTTGACCAGCTTCATGGCCCTAACATTTTCTCAAAAATAGATCTTCGTAGTGGTTATCATCATATTCGAACGAGGGCAGGAGATGAATGGAAAACCTCATTTAAAACCAAAGATGCCTTTTATGAATGGATGGTCATGCCATTTGGACTTTCTAATGCTCTTAGTACTTTTATGTGTTCGATGAATCATGTTTTTAGATCATTTATTGGGGATTTTATTGTGGTGTATTTTGACGATATTTTAATATACGACAAAAGTAAGAAGGAGCATTTGGAGCATCTTTACCAGGTGTTCAAAACCTTACGAGAGCAAAAGCTATTTGCCAAATTTGAAGAAGTGCCATTTCTCCACAGATAGTCTTGTATTTTTGGGCTATGTCGTCTCGAGCAAAGGAATTAAAATGGATCCTAGGAAGGTTGACGCAATCATAAGCTGGACTACCCCAAAGACCCTACAGGACATTAGAAGCTTCCATTGCCTTGCATCATTTTATAGGAGATTTATCAAAGGATTCAATACCTTTATTTTTCCAATTACAAAATGTTTGAAAGGGGGATTATTCAAGTGGAATAGTGAAGCGGAAAAAAACTTTCAATTATTAAAGAGAACGGTAACTGAAGCCCCAATATTATCATTACCAAATTTTGAAAACCCATTTCAAGTTGAATGTGATGCTTCAAATATGAGCATTGAGGCAATTTTCAATTAAGAGGGTAAACCAATAATTGGAAAACTGAATAAAATGAAGCTTAATTCAATACAATATCATTACAAGTTGCCTAGCTTTATACAC
>CAIGRS010167381.1:0-10740 GCA_903798395.1 Fraxinus floribunda | reverse complement strand
TATTGCTTGATTACATTTAAAATTGAGCTAATTTCACCGATGGCCACTAAAATTTGTAAGAAAATTTAAATCGATCATTAAAAAGATTTCTTACTTTGTTATAATGGATAGTTACTCATTTATAAATCTAACATGTTATCCGATATTAGGCTCTAAGGTGTCACAAAAAAAACTCGAGCTGGGTCGAGCTCGGCGCGCTAAGGCTCGGGTCAAAAGCTCGGGCCGAGCCTCATTTTTTTGCCCGGGCTCGGCTCGGGCCCAAAGAAGCTTGGTCTAAAAAAGCTCGGGTTCGGCTCGAGTTTTTTTTTTCCCCGGCTCGAGGTCGGCTCGTTGACATCCCTAAGTAAAACTAATGTCGACATCTAATGTAAATAAATTTTGGATGATTAATTATATTAAATTATGCTTCTCTTTGGTGCAGATAAAAATCATATTTTTAATAGATTTTAATTAAAATTTATGAAATATATGATAAAAAAGTTATAGGTTCATAAAATATGTTGTTAAAATTAATTGTTGACTTTGACTATAGATTAAAATTTAGATTTTAATCCCTACCAAATAGGGTTATACATCGTTAAATAACTTAAATTCGTTATGAGTTTGCTACATAATACTCAATATTTCATATTTATTGCATGTTGTCAATTTTGAATAATTTGTTTTAGGTTTTTAATACAAATGATATTAACATTTTCACATTGTTTACTTAGCGCTCGTTTGGGAGATATTAAAATCGGATTAAAATTGAAAAACTAGCCGTTATTGTTGACTTTCATTAGACGAGTGAGACTCAATAACGAGTATATTTTCAATTTTAATTGAATTTTAAATGGTACCAAACGGCTCTTAAAAAAAAACCCCCGAGCCGGCTCGGCTCGGCCCGCTAAGACTCGGGTCGAAAGCTCAGGCCGATCCTCATTTTTTTTTGCCGGGCTTATCTCGGCTCGGACCCAAAAAAGCTCGGGCTCGGGCTCGGCTCGAGTTTTTTTTTCCCGGCTCGAGGTCGGCTCGTTGACATCCCTAAGTAAAACTAATGTCGACATCTAATGTAAATAAATTTTGGATGATTAATTATATTAAATTATGCTTCTCTTTGGTGCAGATAAAAATCATGTTTTTAATAGATTTCAATTAAAATTTATGAAATTGTATGATTAAAAAGTTATAGGTCCATAAAATATGTTGTTAAAATTAATTGTTGACTTTGACTATAGATTAAAATTTAAATTTTAATCCCTACCAAATAGGGTTATACATCGTTAAATAACTTAAATTCGTTATGAGTTTGCTACGTAATACTCAATATTTCATATTTATTGCATGTTGTCAATTTTGAATAATTTGTTTTAGGTTTTTAATACAAATGATATTATCATTTTCACATTGTTTACTTAGCGCTCGTTTGGGAGATATTAAAATCGGATTAAAATTGAAAAACTAGCCGTTATTGTTGACTTTCATTAGATGAGTGAGACTCAATAACGAGTATATTTTCAATTTTAATTAGATTTTAAATGGTACCAAACGGCTCTTAATAGAAATTACATGTGTATTGACTGAATATTTGATCTAGTCTTGTATATACAACTATTATTGTTAAAAAATACATTAAAAAAAATCAAAATATTCTACAAAATTACGTGCACTGCAAGTGTTCTTCACAAGTTGATTTGAATGTACCAGATTTTTTTCCGAGTAATAATTTAAAAATATCAGTCAATATATAATATTATCTCTTGTAGAAAGAGCCTAAAATGGCTAGTCTCGGTCTCAGATTTGGTTCTGAAATTCGTCTGAATGTGAAATGGACCCCTCCACGTTCATATTCTGAAAATGGAATTAGAATGGTATATAGAAGGAAGAATAAAAACTCAACAATGTATTGATTCAGAATAGGATACGCCAGAAAAAATTGTTGTGATAATATTTGTCGTTTTAGTCTAATCTGATGTGTAATGACTTGTCACTAATATCGGTTACGATTGACAAGTTACAGTCGACACATCTAACTGAAAGTTACACTACGTGCTTGTCAATTTCGACTTTGAGTATTGCATAATTAATGGTATTAAAAAATTTGAATTATTTTACGCTTTTATAACATATTTTTATGAAGAAACGACGTGTTCCCCTAAATTTTGCTACATTGAATTAGATATTACCGACAAGTTAGAGAATAAAAAAAATTTAAAATCAGAAAAGTAATTCTCATTGTCAAACGTGAACTTAAAAAATTCAAAATGATTATCTTCTCAAGACTGGACCGGTCAATTTTATAGAACACTCAAACTTCTCATAATATATATATATATTTATACACACACACACGCAATGAATTTGACAAAAATAAAGTTGAAAAGTTAGGTCAGCGAACCCTTAGAATATTACCTCAATTACAAGTCAAAACTTTGAACATGTCTATCACAAGTTTTAATTTAAGACCCTGTTTCATTCCCATTAAAATAAAAAGAATGTTTTTTTTTTTGTGATATGATAGTGAATATGTGGTCGAAAAATAAGAAAAAAATTATTGATATGATGAAAAATATTATTATATTTAAACTAGAAAAGAATGTGTCTCGATTTTTAATTATGATAATTTTGAAAGAATATAAAACCCAATTTCGGAAAATGATAAACTAATTTAATAGAGATTTGTTTCGTTATTTTAAATAAACAAACCCACCTTAAACTATCAATTTCGATTCTAAACGCTAATAAAAAGCATAAAGAGCGTACACTAACAATAAACAACGTTTATATTCTTGATACATATTAAACATGACACTTCGACATATCATGTCCTCTTATTAAACGAGAAGGTGTTAATGTGTAATGTGTTTAGTGTAAAAGATGTGTTAATGTCCTTTCATTTGCTCAGATGTGTCGTAATGTTATTAATGTATTAGTGAGAAATGTAATTAGCACGCAACGTTCCCAGTTTTCACAGCGGAAAAATATCATTTTCATTTATTTTCTCAATTGAAAATTGTGAAATGACAAATATACACTTCTCTCTAAATAAAAGAAAAAGAAAAGGAAAAATTTAATTGCAACCACATCCCAATTTTTTTTTAAAAAAGTGCAAATGAGTCCAAATAAAGTATTAAAAGGGTAATTAGTATATAATGTCCATATCTGTCATCGTTATAGCGAAAAAGTCCATACTTTTTTTTTTTGACATTTTTACCTTTAATTATACATTTGATTGTGCAAACCATCATCTCCATCCAATTTCACAATAAAGAATTGCAAAATAATCAATATATACTCTTATTTAAATAAAAAAATATTTTTAAAATTTCTAATTTTTTAATAATTTATTTGGGACTTGTTTGTACTTTTTAAATTTTTAATTTTTAAAATAAATAATTGGTTCCCGTTTGCTTTTTTAAGAAAAAAAAATAATGTTTTTAATAATTTATGGTGGACTTGTTTGTACTTTTTTAAAAAAATGGGACTATGATTGCAATTGATTCTTCAACTTTTTTTTATTTAAATATGATGGTATATTTGTCATTTCACAACTTTTTATTGAGAAATTGATGAAAATGGATATAAATGATGGTTTTGCGCAATAGAATTTGTAATTAATGGTGAAAATGTCAAAATATAAAAGATAGAGACGCTTTTTGCAATAGTAGTGAAATGTATAAACATCATGTGCCAATTGTCCTTTCAATAATTTATTTGTGATCCATTTGCGCTTTTTAAAAAGATGTGGAACTATTTACAATTAATTTTTTTCTTTTTTCCATTTGTTTTATTTTAAAAAATGGTATATTCGTCATTTTACAATTTTTAATTGAAAAAATGGATGAAAATGATTTTTTGTGCAATGAAATGTGGAAATAAGGGTGAAAATATCAACAAAATAAAAAACATGAACGTTTTCACAATAACAATAAGGAGTGCTTTGCCAAGGGGAATAATAAATTTTGAAATCGAAATCATGGACCCTTCGTGGTATAATTATGTACGCTAGTGGATATAATTAGAAAAAATAAACTAAGATGACGAAAATCAAGTACCAATAAATATGGATAGAAAACCAGTATGGCCTGGCACGCGCTTCCGCGAGATGCAGGCTATAAAATAAATAATTGACGATAAATCAATGACCCATTGTTTTAGCCGAGCGCTGCCTTTCTCTTATTGAGAACAACAAAAATATAAAACCAAAGAATTTAACCCCAGCTGAATCTCCACCCCTAACCCACCTCCAATCCACCAACTCTAAGGCTCTAATTCCAAAACGATTTTATGTTTTTCTTGCCTCTGGGATTGCATCATCAAGCAGCAGCCCGTCACCATTTCATGATCTTTGTCCAAGATTTACTTGCACATATCAATTATTCGTTGGGTTAAATTTATTAAGAAGATATATCTGCATACACCCTCAAAGTTGTGATCTTTATATACATTAGATATTTTGCAGGAAAAATTTAATCTTTGAACACCCAATTGCGATTTATTTTGTGGGGTATGGGTTTTCTTTGTGATACACAGAAAAGTGATGGTGGTGTTGGAGGTTTGAGGAGTCTCGTGAGGAGAAAACAGGTGGATTCTGCTCATTCTAAGTCACCATCTGCCTCAGGGAGTGGTCATCATCAATTGGCCAGGGCTTTAACTGTTCCTCATCTTATTGCCATAGGTATAAATTTGTTAATGTTCTTAAATTCTCTGTTGTTCAATATTTAGATTTTTATATAGATTTTTGCTTTGTTGCTTTCACAACTGTAGCCTTCTAAGATGTTTAATTATATGCCTTCAGTTTCTTGATTAAAGTTTCATGATCCTTTTGAATCCTTCATCCATTTCATTCCTGTTTCGTATTTGCCTTTATTTCTGTATTTCATATATGTTTTAAATTGAAAAAATGGCCCTTATATACTATTTATTGGGTTTTAAAGGTCTGCTAGTAACTTGAGAATGCCTTTTATGTATTGAACGTGTGCTACAATCAAAATTATGGTTAAAAAGTTGATTGGCTGAATTTTGTAGGAGTTGGTTCCACTATTGGTGCTGGAGTTTATATTCTTGTTGGCACAGTCGCTAGGGAGCATTCAGGACCAGCCCTTACTTTTTCCTTTCTAATAGCTGGTATAGCAGCTGCTCTTTCTGCCTTCTGCTATGCTGAGCTAGCAAGTCGTTGCCCATCAGCTGGGAGTGCCTATCATTATTCTTACATATGCATAGGAGAAGGGTAATATTTAAATTCCATCATGTTGTGGGGAGATATTTTTGATTGTATAGCATACCATCTTTCACTTCTCAAGAGGATATTGTCACCAGCTTGATCGCAGGGAGATTGAGTGAAGTAGGATCGATAGCATTGTGGCGATAAACTTAGTTGTGATAGTATTGTGGGATAAGTCTTCAAAATTAGAAATTTGCAAAACCTTTTTTTGATTTAATTATTGTTGAGAATTAGAAATTATTCCACCGAGAGCCATCAATTAACAGAAAGAAATAAAGACACGCAATATTTATAAAGGTTCACCTCGATGTAAAACTATATCTCTTCCGCTTCTACAATAATTCACTATGACGAATAGAAGTTTATAAGAGAAAATTGTACAAGTATCTACTCTAACCTCTCTTTCTCTCTTTAATGGTTGTAATTCAAAAGTCTAATGATGGCTCCCTATTTATTAGACAAATTAAGGCAAAACCAAAATTTTAAAGGACACAAATATCTAAATGATCCTTAATAAAATTTTGGTCCGGGAGGCGGACTTCCAACTCCCACAACGACCTACCGCAAAGGTTGATCCGCATAATGGCTCTGCACGCGACAATAATTAGGCTCCACTACTTAACAATTAGAACTCTTCTAAAAGCTAATTGCGAGCACCAAATTTGGTGCGAACAAACCTAGCCTTGATGTTTGTTTGCTTATACTGAAGTATGGCTTTGGAGGAACTGTTGTTGCCACTTTGCAAAACCGAGCTTTCAGTTTGCTGCTAACTATCATTACTTGATTTTTTTTATCAAGCTTTCAGAAATTTTTGATAATTCCTTCAACTCCTTGGATTGCGTGCAGTGTTGCTTGGTTGATTGGTTGGGCATTAATATTGGAATACACTATCGGAGGCTCTGCAGTTGCTCGTGGCATATCTCCAAATTTGGTGTTGTACATTTCTCTTATATTTAGCCATTTTAGTAGGTCTCTTTGTGTGTGTTTTATGATTTATCTTTTATTTTTAAAGATACCAGTAAGCTAGAATTTGCTTTTCTCCGCTTTCCATTATCTCAGCTTTTGTCTTCCTTGCATCAATCCATATTTGGTTATGCATATCTTCTTCTGCATAAAGATTTTTTTGTTGGCTAACTTCCAATCCTTTCAATTTCGATTATCCATTTCTGATATCCAGTGTAGTGATTGTTTAAAAATGAGGTTGCCCTTTTCTTCAATATTAATGCTTAGTTTCGCCCTGTTTGCTTGTTCATTCAATTGGAATTATGAAATGTCTGATGGTTACTCTATTTATATATGTACTATTTTTCCCATCAGGCCTTACTTTTTGGAGGACCAAATAGTCTCCCTTCGTTTCTAGCTCGTCAGACCATCCCAGGGCTTGGTATTGTGGTGGACCCATGTGCAGCTATTTTGGTGTTTGTAGTCACGGGTCTGTTGTGTGTGGGAATCAAGGAGGTATTTTTTTCAAAATGTTTGTTTCTTTGGAAAATGTTCCTTGCTCCAACTGTCTTAACCTCTAAATCTCGTAACACATGTTCTTCAGAGTACATTTGTTCAAGGAATTGTGACAGCAGCAAATACTTGTGCCATGATCTTTGTCATTATAGCTGGTGGATATTTGGGTTTCAAGACTGGATGGCCCGGCTATGAACTTCCTGTTGGGTAATCATTTATCATCCTTAGTCATTTGCATTTTATACCCTCCTGCATCATTCTCGTCAATTTTATTGTATGCTGGTGAGCATAAGGAATTACTCATGTAGAGAGACTATTTTCTCTTTTAGATATTTTCCATTTGGGGCTGATGGCATGCTTGCTGGGGCTTCAACTGTTTTCTTTGCATACATTGGGTTCGATTCGGTTGCTAGTACTGCAGAAGAGGTTTGTGCCAATGTCTCCCAACTGTTTTCAGTTTTTAGAGATGTATGGTAATGACTAACATCACGCTTGGCTAAGCTTTAAAAAAAATGTAAAAGATGTTTGGATATATATATATATATTTTTTTTTTTGTTTTTTTTCTTGTAAAAACAATTACTAATTTTGAAAGTAACTATCACCTTGTTACAAAATAGTAACTTATTTCCAACTTCGACCGATGAAAAATTATTTATTCAAATTCACTTGCTAATAAGTAAACTTAGAAGAAATCTTTTTAAGCTTAGGCTAACATATTATGAGATTTTTGAACCTCGAACATCACCATCTGACAGGTAAAAAATCCTCAACGAGATTTACCCATGGGTATTGGTATTGCACTATCTATTTGTTGCACATTGTATATGTTGGTCTCTGCCGTAATTGTTGGTTTGGTGCCGTATTATGCTATGGATCCTGACACTCCTATCTCGTCTGCATTTGCTAGCCACGGAATGAAGTGGGCAGCGTAAGTAGACGTCCAGTTTTATCATTAACTTCATTGAGATCTCCTCTGACCTGAGACATTTTTTGCAATGTTGTCTTTGTATTAATTGTGCTCTTTTACTTGTGTATCCAGGTATATAGTTACTGTTGGAGCTTCTACTGCTCTTTGCTCAACATTGATGGGTTCTATCCTACCACAGGTAACCAATTATTGTTAATAGGAACATAAATGGTTTTCATATGTTCAGATTGACGCTGCTAGTGAATAAAATGACATCAACTGCATTTCTGATTCATGTCTTAGTACTGCCTGCAAAATCACTAAATCTAACTTCTAAATTTGTCTCAAAGGTTAAGAGTTGTTGTCGATACTTGATATCAATATATGAAGATCTAAGTTTCTTTTACTGGGTCAAAATGTTGTTTTATTCCTTTTCTATCTCCACCTAGTGGAGTCTCCTTCCACGACTGATGCATGAAAATTTTCTTGATCTAATATTTACCTCAGCCTAGAATACTTATGGCAATGGCTAGAGATGGATTGCTGCCGTCATTTTTTTCCGATGTCAATAAACGCACTCAAGTTCCTGTTAAGAGCACAGTAATTACTGGTTTACTTGCTGGAATCTTGGGATTCTTCATGGATGTTGAACAGTTGGCAGGCATGGTATGTTCATTTTCTCGTAAAAGCTACGTACATGAAGTACCTCATTTCTGATTTCTACTTCTATTTTCTGTTGGAACTACTGGATTTGAATTGCATTTTGCTTGCCAAATTCGTTTTTTCGTGTTCCCTTCTCCCTTCCCCCAGCATTTCTGAATTAAATTGGTGAGATTTTCAGTGACAGTCACAGAATTGTGATAATGAGGAGAAACCACGTTGCATTTCATGTTACTTGAATGCTCTATCTACTTGTTGATGTGCATATCTCAGTGATGATATAGTTCAAATTGATATTACACCTTCAAATTGTTAAAATAGTTATCAGGAATCTTTTTCGTCTGTGAAGTTCCTTCTTGAGGTGTCGATAGCTTTGTTGTACATGCAGGTTAGTGTCGGTACATTAGTTGCCTTTACAACGGTGGCAATTTCTGTGCTGATACTGAGATATGTTCCACCGGATGAGGTTCCACTTTCACCATCTTTCCAGGAAGCAATAGATTCAGTTTCGGTGAGGTATAGTAGCAGCAGTTCTAAGGAAGTTGATGTGGAGAACACAAAAGTCGATGATATAACCTCTAGTGATAGAATTCCACTTTTAGTTGGCAAGGACACACCTGTTGGATATCCTCTTATAGAGAAAGCAGCTGCCCAGGGCAACTGTAAGTTTATCCAATGAGCAAATATTTTTTTCATTGCTTATCATGCTCCTATGATACACTTTTCTTCTTTGATTACCCAGTTATCAAACTTTACCTACTTTTTTCATTGCTTATCATGCAGTCAAGGTGAATGAAGCCAACAGGCGGAAGATAGCTGGCTGGACAATCATGGTTACATGCATCGGAGTGCTTGTCCTAACTTCTGCAGCTTCAAGTGTGAGCCTTTATAGGTGGGTGGTCTATTTTTATGGCGATTATTTTTGGCTTCACTTTGTCAGGAAGAGCGTATTATGTCTTAAATGATGTTTTAAAAGTGATGAGAAAGGTCTTAAGAAGTGCAGAATGTTATCTTTAGAACATTAGTACATGATGTATACATAATTTTCCGTACTTATCTTTTTTGAATCTATATCCTTTTGTATAAACCATGTTCTAAATCCCAGTTTTTCAATAATTACCAGCTCCCTTAGATTTACACTTTGTGGAATTGGTGGCATTCTCCTTTTATCTGGTCTAGTATTACTCACATGGATCGACCAAGATGATGCAAGACACAACTTTGGGCACTCTGGAGGTATGCTTTCTTGATGTACAAGTAATCATGATTTTGATGAGTATGTTGTAGCTGAATAGAATAAAAGCACTAATTTCATGAATCTGTGACATGTTACTTGACAATATTAAGAAACCAAGAAAAAAAATAAAATTAGATATCGTTTATTGTAGTCTCTACTCCTATCCATCACTGTGTAGGGAACATCCCCTTGTTGATTTTTTATAAGATGGAGTTGATAGTAGTTGGCAATATTAGGGAAGAAAAAGAAGCTAAAATCTTGTTCATTATACTATTTGGTCTTATCTAGTATTGCATAGCCGTTAGTGTCCCTCCAAGATGACAAATTTGATTAACTTTTCCTGCATAGTTGCGTATGACAGTTAAAATCAGCTTTGCATGACGCATCGGCTCTTCAATTTAGTGGGGACGCTTTTGAATGATAAAAAATTCTAAGAATATGTAGGAAAAATTGTTGGGATATTTTGAATGATCAGTTGCTTCTCTGTTTAGGTTTCATTTGCCCATGTGTTCCACTGCTACCGATCGCCTGCATTCTCATCAATGTCTACTTATTGATTAATCTCGGGTGAGTATCTAGTCATTTTATCGCCTGATTGATTAACAGGCGTTGCCTCTGATGTTGATATAGTCCCATTTATTAACCTGGCAAAATATCTGTTTCCACACGTACACATTCTATTTACCCTACCCGTTTTCCTCGTGCTCATCCGAACGTGTCAGTCTTTTTATTTCTACTTAATTTTTGTTGGAACGAAAATGGTCATCCACGTTATGGTGGAGAAACATGGATGTTGGAATTTTATAATAGCAGGACTTAGAGAGCAAGTTTGGCTAAAGCTTAAAATGTTTACTTAAAAAGAGTAACGTATCCAAATATATTTAGAAACAAAAAGTTACTTTTCCATTTTTTTTTTAAAGAGCTGAGCTAACATGTTCTGAATCCTGCTATCGATAGATTATTTTACATGTTCAGATGTCGTGGATGTGTAAATCTTTGAGTTACTCTTCTCCATTAACTTGTATCAATTGCTGCATTTTTTAGCTTTATGAACTCAATTACGTGTTTCTATCTATCCGAAAATGCAGAGGTGGTACTTGGGCCCGAGTATCAATATGGTTAGCCATAGGAGCGATAGTTTATCTTTTCTATGGCCGGAAGCACAGCTCGTTGCGAGATGCAGTTTATGTTCCAGCAACCCATGTTGACGAAATCTACCAAAGCTCGAGAAACTCTTCGTCGTAATCCTTTACGGCCATTGGGGTTTAAGACTC
>CAIGRS010167380.1:0-11673 GCA_903798395.1 Fraxinus floribunda | reverse complement strand
TGTGTTTACAATATCAAGGTTTCAATAGTAAATTGAAATCTAAGCTCTCAAGAATGTTATACAAATGTTCTTTTTTTTTTCTATACATTACAAGTCGTGACATATGTAAACCCTATAGATAAGTTGTAGGAGAATATGAGTCCAAAACTGCGTCAAAAAAAAAAAAAGTGGGTCTAGGCCGGATAAACTTGTCGCTCGAGCGACAGGCGGGCAACAAACTCTCAGGTTGTTTTTCACCGGACTTGCTCGAGCGACCAACTAGCGCTAGAAATGCGGTGACTTTTTCCTTCGATCCATGATCTTGATTTCTTCAAGACAACTCCAATTTAGTCTTCAATACCCACTGGAATTTGAGTCAAACCACAACAAATCCTTACCTTGAACCAATTTCGAACACAAGGAATGTCAAGTCACAACTCCATCAATAAACACCTCTCCTCATCTTCCATAAAAGTCCCAACGAACTAAATCAATGATAAGCACCCACTAAACTCAAACAATGTTCAAACATAGCAATAGGAAGTGGTTTTGACATCATATTAGCATGATTATCACTGGTATCAACCTTGCTCACTACAATATCACTACGAGCAATCACATCATGCACAAAATGATACTTCATATCAATGTGCTTAGTCCTCTCGTGAAACATCTGATCCTTAGTCAAGAAAATTGCACTCTGACTATCAAAACATAATGTAGACATCTACAAGTCTTCACTGATTTCGCCAATCAATCCTCTCAGCCACATAACCTCCTTACATACCTCTTTAATGGCCATGTATTCTACTTCTATTCTAGACAAAGCTACTGTATTTTACAAAGTAGTTTTCTAGCTAATAGCATAGCCACCAAGGGTAAACACATACATTTCAAGCGATCTCATCTTATCAAGATCCCCTATATAATCTGAATCCACATAATCGATGACTCCATCTGAATTTCTACGAAAATGCAAACAAGAATTTAAAGAGGCCGTCAAGTATCTGAAGATCCATTATTCTTCCCAATATTCTTTGCTAGGATTAACCATATATCTTCTAACTGCATGTGTCAAATTAGGTCTTGTACAAACTATAGTATACATGAGCAAACCAACTTCACAAGAGTAAGGAACCCGAGGCATATAATCAATATCTTCATCTGGTTATAGATATAAGTTAAATGATAGTTTGAAGTGGGCAGCTAAGAGAGTACTGACAGTCTTAACTTTCACAATATTGAATCTTTTAAGAAACTTCTCAATGTACCCCTTCTAGCTCAAAAACAATCTGCAAGCCTTTCTATCCCTCAAGATCTCCATTCTAAAAATCTTCTTTGCTGCACCCAACTCCTTCATGTCAAACTTCTTGCTGAGTTGTAATTTTACTTTTTCTGACCTCTGCTTTATTATTTGCTGCTATGAGCATATCATCAACATTTAGTTGATCCACCACTTTTCTTTCTGAAGTACACACAACTATCATAATTACATCTATCAAAATCATGAGTAGTCATGAATGAATCAAATCTCTTATGCTACTACCTCAGTGACTGCTTCGATCTATACAAGGATTTCTTCAATAAGAACACATAGTCTTCCTTCTCTAAAACTATGATCTCCTGTAATTATTGCATGTAGATGTTCTCCTCAAGTTCTCCATGTAAGAATGTTATCTTAACATTCATTTGCTCAAACTCCAAATCTTCTTAGACACCACTCCAAGTAAAGCCCGAATANTTTGCTCAAACTCCAAATCTTCTTAGACACCACTCCAAGTAAAGCCCGAATAGAACTGTGCTTCACAACTGGTGGAACACACCTGTAAAATCAAAACTCGAAATCTGACTATAAAATTTTGCCACCAATCTAGTCTTGTATCTTGAATCTTCAATCCCTGATGTACCTTCCTTTCTTTTGAATACCCATTTCCAACGAACCACATTTTTACCTTTACGTAATTTCACTAAGTCTCAAGTGTTATTTTTGTTCAATGACTCCATTTCCTCCTGCATAGTAATAATCCATCTACTAGAATTACTACAGCTGACTGCCTCCAACATGTAGTAGACTCATCAATGGAATAAATGTCTTCAGCCACACTCAATGCATAAGATACCAAATCTACTTTTCTTAACTTCTGTAGAGGTCTAATCTGTCTGTGAGGTCTGTCCTTAGCTATTGAATACTTTGGTGCTAATGGTATAGGCAAAATAGGCAAGATATTACTTTCGTCAACCCTAAACTGGACTAATTTGTAGTAGAATATTCTGCAACCTCTGATTGTGCATTTGAACCAATTTCCAATTCTACTTGAGCTAAATAATTCTGCTCATCAGTTTTATCAAAATTTTCAAGAGATGAATTACGAACCATATCAAGTTCATCAAATACTACATTCATACTAACAACTACATCTCTAGTCTCTGGACACCAAAACTTATACCCATTCAAACCTAATTTATACCCAAGAAAAATGCACTTTCTAAACCTAGGGTCCAACTTCCCATCATTCACATGAGCATAAGTCAAACACCCAGAAATTTTTAAATCAGAATAGCAAGAAAGTTTACCAGACCATATCTATTCTGATGTCTTTTTATCAATGACAACTGAGGATGAGCGATTAATCAGAAAACAAGCTCTAGTAGCAGCTTCAATCCAAAAAGACTAAGACAACCCAGAATTTGAAAGCATACAACCAACCTTTTCCTTCAAGGTTCTGTTCATCCATTCTACCACACCATTCTGTTGAGGAGTTCTAGGCACTATCAAGTACCTCAAGATACCTTCAGCCCTGCAAAAGCTATTGAATTCATTTGAGCAAACTCCAACCCATTATTAGTGCGTAGACATTTCACTTACTTTTCGGTCTTCTCTACCAATGTTTTCCACTCCCTAAAGGTCTCAAACATATCGCTCTTCTGCTTTAAGAAAAATACCCAAACTTTCCTAGAAAAGTCATCAATCACTATCAACAAGTAATGATAGCCACCTTTAGATGATACCCAGGTTGGTCCCCAAAGATTTGAATGGATATATTCATGTGTTCCCTTCATGTTGTGTCTTCCTTTAGTACTTTCTTCTGTTTCCCAAAGACATATTGTTCGCAAAACTCTATTTTGGCAGTCTTCTACCATCAAGAAGTCCTCTTCTACTATTTCGCCATCTCATTCTCACTTATATGTCTGAGCTTTATATGCCAAAATTTTGTAACTTCGTCATTTGTCAAAGAAGAAGTAGAACTGCTGCATCCCCAAACACTATGAAACTGTAAAAAATGTATAGATGTGTAGAATTTTTATGCCCCTTCATGACAACAAGAGCACCCTTGATCACCTTCAGAACTCCACCTTCACCGATGTATCTGTAGCCCTTTGAGTCAAATTTACTCAAAGATATGATATTTTGCAAAGTACGTTGTTTCTCATAATAACTGCACCTCTCGAAACTCCCTCATATGTTGAAAATCAGTCCCTGTTAGGACACGTATGAAAAGTACAAGCCGAGTTAAGAACTCATTCATCACAAGGTTTAGAATCTCCGTCAGAAATCACAAGAAGATCTCCACCACTTTGCTCATCTTCCACAACACCAGCATCTACTATATTAACAGGTTGATTCATTTTCTCTGTAGCACCAACATCTTTATTTTTATTTTTCAAGGCATAGTAATCAGCTCTAATATGCCCCTTCTTACAGTAGTGACATGTCTTCTCAGTATGTCTAGACTTTGATCTGTCCCTCATATTTCTGCCAAGATCCCTATCTTGATTTCTCCTACGTACAACCAAGCCTTCAACATGATTTTCAGATCTTCCAACAAGATGCCTTATCTTCTCCTTAGATAGTAAAGCATCATAAACCTCTTACACGGTGAGAGTATCCCGACCATAAAGAATAGTATCCCTAAAAGCTACATATAATGGTGGCAGGGAACACAATAACAACAAAGTCAAGTCCTCCTCGTCATACTTAACCTCCAATGTCTCCAAAGCAGCAACAATTTCTTTGAACATAGTTAAGTGATCATCCAAGACGCACCTTCAGACATCCGGTGAGAATACAAGCGTTGTTTCAAGTGTAGCTTGTTGGTCAAGCTCTATGTCATGCAAAGCNTCCAAAGCAGCAACAATTTCTTTGAACATAGTTAAGTGATCATCCAATGACGTACCTTCAGACATTCGGTGAGAATACGAACGTTGTTTCAAGTGTAGTTTGGCTTTTTGTCATGCAAAGCTGCTTCAACTTCAACCAGCAGTGACACTATTTTCCTTAAGAACATCCTGAATAATTTAGTTTCGAGAAATGTAGATGAATATGAGATTGGATTTTCTGATCCCTATGTCGCTTTTCATCATGCGTCCAGTCAGCGACATCCTATCAAAGCCAAGGAAGACTTCCTCTAAATCTATCTGCGCCAACACCGCTCACATCTTCACTTGCCATAATGTAAATCTCGTGTTTCTATCCAATAATGGAATGTCATACTTTATTGTCGTCATGCGAAACAATCAACAATGCTCTCTGATACCACTTGCTATGAATTTTGGATCGCAAGATAATGACGATAATGAAATAAAGATAAAGAAAATAAGAACACAAGAATTTTAAAGGAGGAGAATCTACTATAATAAATTGTTATGTGTTTACAATATCAAGATTTCAATAATCTCAATTGACATTTAAGCCCTCAAGAATGTTGTTGTATGAACGTTCTCTCTTTTTCTTGATTGTCTCTACATTACAAGTCGTGACATANAATCTACTATAATAAATTGTTATGTGTTTATAATATCAAGATTTCAATAATCTCAATTGAAATCTAAGCTCTCAAGAATGTTCTCTCTCTTTTTTTATTGATTTTCTATACATTACAAATCGTGACACACACACACACACACAAACCCTAGAGATAAGTTGTAGGAGAATAGGAGTTCAAAATCGCATCAAAAAACAAAACGGCACGAGCATGGGCCGGATAAACCTGTCACTCGAGTTACAGGTCCTCGCTTAAGCGACGGGACAACGACATGCAGGCGACAAACTCGGGGGTTGTTTTCCACTGGGGTTGCTCGAGCGGCTAGCTAGCGCCAGGCTAGCGAAAATGTGAAGACTTTTTCTTCCAGTCCATAATTTTGATCTCTTCAAGACCTCTCAAATTTAGACTCCAATAACTACTAGAATTTGGGTCAAACCACAACAAAACATGTGTCTCAAACCGTGTCATTGATAGGTAGATCGAAAGAAATATGTCTAACTAATTACAAATTTTCATTTATTTCCCTCTTTAACTAAGGAACATGAATAAAAAATTAACTTTCTCAATGTTGTTTAGTAGGAATGTAGCGATGCGCCTTTTTCATGGTTGAACACCATTTCCACTTCAATACTTGTATTTTTTTTATTTTTTTTTAAATTCATTTGATTTGCATTAATTATATTGAAACGCGTTTAGTAGATATCACCAAACATATGCCTCAAATGATGTCAATGTTAGGTAGAGCGAAAGAAATCTGTCTAATTAATTGCTGATTTTCGTTTCTTTTCCTTCGTAACTAAGGAACATAAATAAAAAGTTATCTAAGGAAAACAAATAATGAAATTAATTAATCAAAGAAAGCAATACCACGTGCCGTGGCAAACACCAAGAAGTTAGATAAGGAAAGCAAATAATTGTTTCATTAATCTATCAAAAGAAAATCAGACACGATCAATCTTATGTTTGTCTTGTAAGCCAACAGGAAATAATGAAATGAAATATAAGAAAAGTTTGCGCCATTGGTCCTTAACCCATTGTGTCAATTACAAGTTAGTCTTAGCCTTTTAAATGTATCACTTTGATCTCGATATGTTCATTACATGTCTGTTTGGTTTTTAATGTAATTGGGAAGTCTGTGAACGAAAGAGACTAGATTTAATATGTTGTAAAAGTCAATGAGTATGTTACAATTGTTGGAAATTGAGTTGTATTAGGTCTAGGATTCGAAAATGGAAAAGAAAGAAAAACGGTGCCGCAATTTCGCTCGAGCGGCACGTCGTCACTCACTTGTCTCCCAACTTTCACTCTAGCAACATGGTTATTTGGAGAATTTTAATTCGTTTTTTTAAGGCTTTTTATCCGACTCATTCCTTCCTTAACCTAAAATAAAAATTCCAACATGCATATGAACGTTTTTTTAAGGAACATTGAGAAAACACATACTCTCCATATCATCTTCGTCAAATAAGCTTTCAACTTTCGTGCTGTGATTTGTTGTGACGGTGAAAACAACAAATCAATAATCCAAATGCCAAACTATTACTTCCTGCACATCATTCAAAGTATTGAAGATCAAGAAAATGTGATTGGAGTTCCAGTTGTTGAAGAATATAGAGTTCTTCATTGATCCATAGGGGATGGAGAATTCATAAAGACAGGAGTTGGTGCGAGAGTGCACAATCCTGGGGTGCTTTGAAAATTGTAGCTGGGAGTTGGTGTAGAAGTACGCAATTTAAGAGAGATGTTGCAGTCAGGATTTCATAAAGTACTAGTGGTAGTCAGTCTGTTGGACTATAAGTTCTAATTCGTTTATAGTGGATTGTTGACTAGCAAAGTATTTTGAGTTTTTACCCAATTGGAGTTTCTCTGTGATCAATCTACTTGTTATTTATTGTTTTCCATATAACTATGACAGTTCAATTTAGGATAATTGAACTGATTGATTAACTATCTAGAAATAAATATTATTGACTTATTGCTAATTAATTATTTTGTTTTAATTCTGCATAAACACATATTCACCCCTCCCCCCCTCCCCTTTAGGTGTAATTTGGATCGAATCTCGTAATTTCAATGTCGAATAAATCTATGAGGACCAGGAGTTAGAGTGGCACAAACAAAAACTTTTGATTGAACTTAGTAAACATTAAAATAATTTTATCGGTCCACACCATCTAAGAATGATTATTTTCCAAATCTTTGTTGATTTAAGTGATTCTCATATGAACATGTCTTATTTGCAAATTGTAGACACCATTCGAAGTTACAAAGCAAAATTTAACTTAATAAAGCTATATATGTAAAGATCAAACAACAATTTAACAAAAGTTGAATCGTTTTTGTTATTGAAGATTGATTGTATAATCATATACAAGGTTAATGATCAATTTTCTATTGGAATAATAAATTAAGGACTAATTAGAAACGTTTTCATAAATGATTAAATGTACAAACATTACTTTAAGTTGGTAAGTTTGTCATAAAAAAAGAATCACGTGTCATGGGCGTATGAGTAAATTTGCACAGACAACTCCATTATATAAGGAAAATGATCTATCCTCTTCCTTCTTCACAGAAACTCAATAGCTTTCCAAGAAAATAGGCTTAAGAATCTTGAATTTTGGATCTAATGGCTTCGGAAGAGGGACAGGTTATTGGTTGCCACTCCGTTGAGCAATGGAAGGAGCAGTTTCAGAAGGCCGTCGGGCTCAATAAATTGGTATAGTTTACAGCTTAAGCATACTTTTTTGTCAATTTTCCAGAATTTAAATTATTGATTATGCATAGATAGATATGGGTTTGTTGTTTTTTTTATCATGGTTATGAATATTTTGTGATTTTATCTTGTGGGTTGGTTTATGATTTGATTTAGAAATTCTGTATTTTTGTGAATTTTAGTTAGTAATATTTGTTGTATTAGAGTTTCAGACTCCATTTTGGGAAGAATTTATAAATTGTTTAATTTATAATAGATAGAAATGAGTCGTAAATAAATGGACGTGTAGTTGAACTATTTATAAATGATTTATAAATTTTCCCAAATCAAGACTTTTTCTTTTTGCTCTTAATTGTTTGTGTGCTCCTAAATATAAAAAATTTCTTTTGAGTTTCTTAATTTTTCAAGGGATGGAAGTAGGGATGGCTCGGCTCGGCCCATCTACCCTTGAGCTCGTATTTTCTTTATTATTATTTTTTAGCTTTTTTTCACATTTTTTACGAGCCCACGAGCCTCTCGCTTCTATGCTCGGCTCGCCTAGCGAGTAGGCCTTCTCGACTCGTGCTCGGGCTCATCTTTTGACTAGCCCAAGCGACTCGTGGCTCGTTCTTGACAAGCCAAGTTGAGCCGAGCCGACTAGCTGGCTTGGCTCGATTGCCACTCCTAGATGGGAGTTTGAATTTTTTGTGTGTTAACACAGTTTAGGTGGCACATTTGGAGCATTAAATCATAGGTTCGATTAAATATAAGGAGTTATGGTCCATTTAATAAAACATATTATGTGATATCAGTTAAAACTAGTGTTAAACAACATATGCTAGATAGCATTATATTATTCAGCAATAAAACTAATGCAATCGACTTTATATTTATTTTTGGAACAGAGGTTTAGTTTTTGGTTATTATGAGGTTGGGGTTGGTTTTGAATCTTATGTGGTTTTTCTTCCAAGAGTTCGGATTGAATCGATGTTGAGGATTGAAGTTTGATGTGATGAACTCTTTGATCAGGTGGTCGTTGATTTCACGGCTTCATGGTGTGGGCCATGCAAGTTTATTGCCCCGATTTTTGCTGAGATTGCCAAGAAGGCACCACATGTTATATTCTTGAAGGTGGATGTTGATGAACTCAAGGTATATTTTTGCACTTGTTTTTGGTGGGACTAAGAATATAGTTGAACTGATTGTTAAATAATTAAATTAAGTAGTATATAAACATATTTACAAAAAATCGCACATGTAAACTATTACTGGTATTCTCGACTAAGATTTTAATGGATTACAAAAGATTATAACTCCTAATAAATTTTGCGGATTTGAATAAATTTTTACAAATTTCATAAGAATCTCATTAAATATGGCGAAATTTCAAAAGATTTGATTATATGTATTTTTAAGCTTGAAATCTATGCAAATTTTTTAATAGCCCTTTATTAATGAGAAATCTTTTTAAATTTACTAATTATTGGGATACCTAAATTTTAAAAGATTTAATTGAATTTCATTAAAATCTCAATTGGAGACAACTACGGCCCTGTTCGGTACAACTTAAAATCCAATTAAAATTGAAAATATGATCGTTATTGGGTCCCATTCGTCTAATAAAAGTCAACAATAACGACTAATTTTTCAATTTTAATCCGATTTTAATCTCTACCGAACACACTCTAAATGGCATAGACAGCATTTTTAGTTGGTTATTATTTGTATTTTAATTTTAATCACACACTTTGGTCCCGTTCGGTAGGGATTAAAATCCAATTAAAATTGAAAATATAACTGTTATTTGATCTCACTCGTCTAATAAAAGTCAACAATAACGACTAATTTTTCAATTTTAATCCGATTTAAATTTCTACCGAACACGCCCTAAATTTTAATGAATTTCAATAAAATCTCAATTAATGACACTTAAGTTTAAAAGGGAAAAAAATTTAAATCCATCACAATATCAATTGAGAATACCCCTCTAAATTTCGTCAATATGAAAACAAAATCATATCAAAAACCAAGCATTAAGGTTCTATGATGTCAAGGATATATATTCATAACAGATAGAAGTATATGTCATGGTTGAACCGTGGCGAGTCCTGTGTGCAATTGTTGATTTTTTTTCTGCAGACCGTTGCTGAGGAATTTAAAGTGAATGCCATGCCGACCTTTGTGTTCCTCAAAGACGGGAAGGAAGTGGATAGGCTGGTGGGTGCAAAGAAGGAGGATTTGCAGGCACTTGTTACCAAACACGCTACTCTTACCGGCACCGCTTGATGTTGCTTATAAATATTCGATATTTAGTACTCAAAATAATCACCGTTGTGCGATATCTTAGAGTTCCGTAATGTGTTATCTTCATCTGGATGCTGTTCTTGTCAATGTAATGCAGTCTTATGAGTTTGTTTAAATGCTGTAAAATGTTAACTTTGTGGTTTTTATGAATATTAGTGTGTATTGTGTTGAAGGTTTCTTTTACTTCTCGCTTTTATCTTCTAATGATTTGAAGCATTGTAGCATTCAGTTTGGTCCCTATAGATTTGAAGCATAGCTTCATATTGTAGTTCAAGAGGTTTCGTGTAACGGCCCAAATTTTAAAGTTTAAATTGTTACTAAACATTTCATTCGATAATTAAATAAATATATCAAACAACAAAACATGAAAATTTTGGTTCTAAATAAAATATGTTCCAAGTAACAAGATCCACGTGAAAAAAAACCAAAAAATGCTGAAGAAAAAAGTCGATAGTCACTTTACACCAAATTCTTTATTTAGTTCCATAAATCATGGCACCACGATTGCACTTCATCGTCCGACAACCAACGATCGGTTCTAACATGTGAGGAGTAGGGAAAATGGGTGAGTATATGAGAATACTCAATAGAACACGAATTAATGGTGCAATCCCGAATTAAAAATTTAAAATATCATATCGTCATCAGATCTTTAGAAAATCGATAAGAGCTCAATACATATCATATCTTTGATACCAGATGGTCATATCATATATTTCATATCATATCATATCTTTAATTTTCATAAGTACAGTAATTCATCAATATGGAAAAATAATTTGAGCGAAATAAAATCAACTGCACCTCATATCCTACCTTGTTGGATTTCTTAAATTTGAAAAACAAAACTAAAAGAAATCACGTTCACTTAATTCTTTTTGTCTCTACCGTGTTTTTGCATATACACAAAGTGTAGAAAATTTATTGACTTAATTAGTTATATTATATAAATTATATAATAAATTTTATAGAAAGTGAGGATAAGGGTGTTGGACTTCATGTAGAAAATGACATGTTTCAAGCAACACATCCACATGTAAAATGAAATATATCAACAACTACTTTATGGACACGTGGTGCTAGAGATTTTTTCCAACAAAAATACAAGAATAAAGAAAAACTACTTGATAACCCATTCAACAACTCCTACACGTGGTTGTACTATAAAACAAACCCTTATATGATTTAAAAAAAAAAAAAAAAAAAAATTAGCAACTTACAAACTCTACACGGTACCATCTATTCTAAACTCATTAATTAATTTAACTAAATTACAATTTAAGATAATATCTTTTGATTTCGATAACTTGGATCCCCCTTATCCGAATTAACTTTTTCTCGAGCCTAATATGCATAATTAATTACGATCTATTCAACGAGTCCAATATCCATATACTTATCATTGCTCCATCAATATCCAAATATTTGACTTTTATAAAAATGAAATTTTATGTGTATATATAATTTTAGCCCATAACTTTCCAAAATACTAAAAATATGGTATATAAAATAAATAATTCTATTCTATGAAAAAAAACACGGGATTTTACAATCTCCCTCCTTAAAACATTTTCGTCCTCGAAAATTACCTTGGCTAATCGAAGGGTTTTGGATACTTGATTTTAAGCACATCTTCCTTTTCCCGAGTTGACTCATTGTACGACGGATTTTGCGTATTTAAAATACAGAAATCGTTAAAAAATTATATTTTGAAAAATACAATACAAATGGATAAGAATTTTCTTGTGATTGTAAATATGCAATTAATCATCTGATTAATGATCTGAATGTTTGAAGACGTGGGGCCACGTGGCTTGAATCCTAGATTTCGAGATTTGTTGAAAATTTGATTTGACTTGTTGAGAGTTTGACTTGTTCGACATTTGAATTCCGGAGTTTGGATTTGTACTTCGAAAGCTTGGACTTGATCTT
>CAIGRS010167358.1:0-17505 GCA_903798395.1 Fraxinus floribunda | reverse complement strand
GTGCATAGCACGGGCGAAAACTAGTCTAACTACAAGTTTCATTCAGAAAATCTACTAGTGTACTTTAAAATTGACTTGTAATTTTGTTTTTTTCCGTATTTGTTTATTTTTCTTGATTCTTATTTGCATCGATTTCTGGTGTTCTACTTGAGAATTGTAGTAAAATAGACCATTTCAATTGTACCTTGTTAAATATATTTCACTTCAATTTATTGTAAGTCCATGTTTGGTGGATATTTTAATTTCAGTCAAAGTCAACAATGAGTTTTATACACATTTTATGGGTTCCACATCTTTTTAATCACACATTTCATCTATTTCTTTCAAAATTTACTAGAAAATTAATTTTAATCCCCACCAAATAAAGACTGAATGTAAAATTATTTTTATCTTTTGCATGAGATTAATCTTCATATTTCTCCATCGTCATAACCAACCTTAGAAAAAAGTTGTAAACATCCTTACGTGCTTCTTTTAATTTTAGTTGTGATCAAGAATCGCTATTTACTATCAATAGAATTACTAATCGAAACATACTAAAAGAAATGGATTATTGTCTAAAAAGACAAAATTTATGATATAATTGTTGTGGAAATTACACCCCAACACCCATTAACAACGTGAGAGTTGTCTTCTTGTTGCACACATTAAATCCTTGTTTGGTAGGAATTAAAATCTAAATTTTAATTTAAATGATAGTCGACGATTAATTTTAACCACATATTTTGTGGAACCCATAACTTTTTAACCATATATTTTATCAAAATTTACTAAATATTTAATTTTAATCCCCACCAAACGGTGTCTAAATTTCTTTGCACTCTCCCTCGAGGCAAAGCTAGAGGCACAAGCTCAACTCAATTTTTGGCGCACACCTACTCCAACGCCTAACAAGCAAATGGCCCAAAGGCCGCAGCCCAATCAGAAAAGGAAAGTTCATGGTCCAACAAATAGCAAAACCCAGTTTTAGGCACGTTCCCTACTTCCTTGCGATATTAAGCCCATATTTAGAAGACATTAAAACGAGATTTTTAGCAAATTTTGATAAATATTGATGAAATGTGTGATTGAAAATTATGGATCCTATAAAATGTGCTGTTGACGTTGAAAAATATGTAAATAAAATTCAAGCTAACTTAAGATGAAAGTAGGAACTTGATTAATTGTAAATCAATAGATTACCAGTGTTTAACACAACAAATTCTTCCTCCTTGTGAATGAGATATTTGAAATATGACCAAGTCAAGAGAAATTGTAATGTCAAGTTCCTTCCCCTCTCTTTTCTTCTTTTCCCTCTCTTTATAGGGAAAATTCTACATGCATTTTCATTTATCTATCTTGTCAGTTACAGTGTCGAATTGAGAAGGTACACTCATTGTCACGTTAGGATTGGTCAAAGAGCTCGGCTTGTCATGGCAGTATGAGTTAATCTCATATGTGGTCTCCAATAATTAATGAATTACTTAGGAAGGGAAACTAAATCATTCTGTTGGTGTGAATGGTGGGCGCTAATGTAAGATCTGTTGGGTGTCACTTATTTGTGGATGGTTTGTACAATGTGTAAAAAGATTTCAATCATTATGCTCTCTTTGGCCTCGATAAATTACATAACCGAGCCGAACTCACATTAGCACGGGCTTACGATAATGTGAAACTGTATTTTGTCGACCTCGGAGGTTGGTCGCCAACATGTGTGATAAAAGATTAATGGTTAATTTTAGCTTAAATTTTAGTCAGAATTTTTTGGAGTTCCAAACAGGGGCTAAGAAAAACACTCAATGTTTACATTAATTGGATTTTTTTTTCCCCAATGAAGTTGTAATATTTTTGTATCAAACATAATTAACAGGAACTGTGATTTTAAATTAAATTTCAGCTTTCTCTCTTGAACATGTTGCTCTGAAATTCCGCTACGATTTGTGCATTATATTCTTGAGTAGATACGCATCGTTTTTATTTTAAATTACGTGTGACACTCACTACATTATAACATGATTATGAAATTAGGTTTAAATAATCGATCATACTTATTTATTTGAGACCTTGAATTGTCCGAACTTGATCTATATTGTTAAATTAAACGTGACCTTTGCTGCATTGTTTTGAATTGGCTTAATCGCACAAAATGTCTCTACGTTTGGCATGTAGCCCCTGTTTGTTACACATTAAAATTTTTATTTTCATTCTTCTATTAATTTTCAATCACACATTTTTCAATAATATAATATTTTTAATCACATCAATAACTTTTCCTTCTTTTTCAACCACACATTTTCTATTAATCTACTATTCCAGAATACATTCTTCCAAAATAATGTAACTCAGACACACCCGTAGTGTGTAAAACGTCTTTACGTTTTAATTTTTTGCATTTTCACCCCTATTTCAACGTTTCATTGCGAAAAATGTCATTTTCACATATTTTTAACGTAAAATAACCAATATACACTCCTATATAAATAAAAAAGAAAATAAAAGAAAAGAAAAATAAAGAATAAATTGCAATCTTACTCCTAAAATTTTTAAAAAATACAAATGAGTTCAAAATTTATGAAATATTAAAAAAAATAAAAAATAAACTTTGAGAAATTCTCCAAAAAGCAGTACCAATAAAACGCTGTCCCCTTCCTCACCACCATCCACGTCGTTGCTCCGCCGCCGCCGCCACACCACTATGGTTCTTAAGTTTGCAAAACCAACCCCTCCTTAATAACATCCAGAGATAATAAGGGCGTGTTCGGTCGTACTTAAAATTCAATTAAAATTGAAAATATTTATTGGGTCTCACTCGTCTAATAAAAGTCAGCAATAATAACTAGTTTTTCAATTTTAATCTCTACCGAACACGTCCTAAATTTGTGGTTGATAAATCCAGCTTTTTGTATACATATATATGGGGGCATCATTATCGCTTTTGACGGAGAATGGGTCGAGAAACATGGATCCTAGTCTGGGGGATATACCGAGAGCTGCGTGGCGTGTGTGTTTCTGTATCGACACCACCTGAGATTTTCAATCTGGCTCACCTCAATTGGGCCTTCCGTGGGACTGCCTCATCCGATGCCGTTTGGGAAGCCAAGCTTCCTTCCAACTACTACAATCTCCTCGACATCCTCCCCGTACCGACGACGATACCGACCACAAGCTCTCCAAGAAAGCCATATTTGCTATCCTCTAGCGTCCCCATCCCTTCGACAACGACAACAAGGCACGTAAAAATAAAAATCCTTTTTACTTAAGAAAAAGGAAATATTTTTTTTTTCAAAAAAATCGCGTTATAATTTATACTATCGCTCTAATCTTCTATCGCTTTAATCTTCTACTCTCTACGTGGTAAGATGATTGATCTAATTTTGGATATTTTTGAATTTTGTGCTACTTAATTTTTCGAAATGATTAGGGTTTTGGTTCTTTATTTATTTTCAATTTTTTTAAAAGTGTAATTGGGAGAATTTAGCATTCTATGCTAAACCTTTTCTAAATTTGAAATAAGAACGTGAATCAACCCCTAGAATTTCTTTATATGGTTTGGAGAAATTTGATGTTGATAGTTGATAGTGGTGTGGTGGCAGCAACAACGGTGGAGCAACGACGTGGATGGTGGTGAAGGAGAGTGGTGAGGAAGGGGGCAGCGTTTTGAAATTCAATGCCACCGTTCTTGCTTGGTGTGCACGATTTATTGGTACTGCTTTTTGGAGAATTTCTCAAAGTTTTTTATTTTTTTAATATTTTCATAAATTTTGAACTCATTTGTATTTTTTAAAAAGTTTAGAAGTAAGCCCTTTTTTGGTACACATTAAAATTTTCATTTTCAACCGCACATTCTTTAATAAAATAATATTTTTCATCACATCAATAACTCTTCATTCTTTTCAACCACACATTCTCCATCAATTTACTACTCTAAAATACATTCTTTCAAAATAACATAGCTCAAACACACTCTAAGATTGTAATTTATTATTTATTTTTCTTTTATTTTTTTTATTTTTTGTTTTATTTATATATGAGGGTACATTGGTCATTTTACGTTGAAAATATGTGAAAATGATGTTTTCCACAATGAAACGATTAGATATGGGTGAAAATGAAAATTTTTGAAACGTAAGGACGTTTTGCATACTACATGCCAAACGTATGGACGTTTTGTGGGATTAAACCTTTTGAATTCGAAATTTCATAATTGCATTTGAAGTTACTAAGCAATTGTGACCATTAGCTCTCAATATGTGACCTCAATTCTGACCTTAACGTGTCGTTCTAAATTCGAGAAGTGCTCAACCTAATTTTTCCTATTTCCCTTAGGGTCTGTTTGATTGGAAGAATGGAATTAGGTAGAAAGAAAATGAATTTCAGGGAATTGAATTGCCTAGAACTTGTTTTAATGAGAATTGTCAATTAATTATTTTGATTGGTATAATTTTTCACTTGGAAAATATTGAAATTTTGGATCTTTTGGTGTTCATTCGACTTTATTTTTCATGAAAATTGTTCATTAAAGGGATAAAGTTTGTTACAATTGGGGATATAATTTGTTTCAATTGTCAAAAAAATAATTAAAAAAAAAATTGTATAGAAAAGCTTTTCCTACCAAATTCACGAAAAAAGCTTTTCCTCAAAAACCAAAAAAAAATGTGGAAAATCAATTCTAAGAAAAAATTAATCAATCAAACATGCAAAAATATTTCATTTTCATGATGGAAAATATAGCCCAGTGGACCTTATAGTTTATTTATTAGAAATATTAATCATGTGCAGTCAACATCATTAAATAGAGTATTTTCCTTGGAAAAGTTGATCCCACGACTTCTGATGGCTTAGTCAATGCTAATTAGGTAGCCTTTAAAATAGTATCTTTTTCAAACTAAAAATCACTGCTAGATCACATGTGTCATCCACATTTGTTGACAATTAAATTTAAATAATTAGTTAACTTTTTTTTTTTTTTTTTAGTTTTAAGTTTGTGTGTGTTTGAGCCACATTATTTTGAAAGAATGTATTCTGAATAGTAGATTGATGGAAAATGTGTGATTTAAAAAAAAGAAAAAGTTATTGATGTGATGTAAAATATTATTTTATTGAAGAATGTGTGATTGAAAATGAGTAGAGGAATGAGAACGAAAATTTTAATGTGTACCAAATATGGGCTTAGTTTTAATAAGATAGTCCAACGTAAATTTTTTGGAGCAAATACATATCTATTACTCAAATTTTGTTGCCGCTCGTTTATATCAATTCTTCAAGTGTTAAGCATTACAACTCCCGTTATGAGCCATCCAATCATTCTTCAAGAGTCGTGCTCCATCAACAGAAACTATCTTTTGCTTATTCCTATCCCAACGAGCTGAACCCAAAATTCTCATTTTCTCCTGAGTAACCGTTCACATCCCCGACCATTGGATTGAGACAATCACAATCAATAAAGAGCTTGGTTGATGTACATTTTTTATGAGAGAATGTGTTTTTTTAATGATGTGATGATGAATATATAGTTGAAAAAGAAGGAAATTGATGTGATGAAAAATATTATTTTAGTTATTGTTTGATGGCATTGATTTTCCATGTCCGTTTTCCCACTTTCTTACTGTTTGATGGCAAAAATTTTCCATGGACATGGCTCACACGCCCTTTTTCCTCCAAATTGTGGAATCGATTTTCTTGCCTTTCTGTGGTAAAAAAATTTTCAGTTTTTTTTTTGACAGTTGAAAAAAATTCTAAATACAATGATAAAAAAAATTCACTTTTATTAATAATTTTTATGCAAAACATAGCCAAACGATTTTTTTTGACAATTGGAACAAATTCTAGACCCAATGATAGAATAAATTATCACTTTAATGGACAATTTTCATAAAAAATGAAACAAACGGATGTCAAATTTTCAACATTTTTCAGGTGGAAAATAATACAAATCAAACACAATTAATTACAATTCTCAGTTAAACAATTTCTAAACAATTCAATTCATTGTAAAATATTTTCTTTCTACTCATTTTCCACATTTGCAATCAAATGAACTTTTATTGAAAATTGTGTGGTTGAAAATGAGTAAAAGAATGGAAATGAAAATGTAGCTTAAACAGGGGCGAAAATAGCGATTATACGTGACAATGTCGAAGTATTTTCCGAAAAGTTAAGAATTAGTCATCTTTATAAAAATTGAATGGATTCAACGTACCATCCTTGTCCTTCGACAACTAAATGTCGTGATCTGTCTCGATTCATATTATTTAAAAAAAATAAAAAAGTAAAACTAATACATTAAAAGTGATAACAGAGTGTATGGGGTGTATTGTGTGAAAGAAAAAGCAGGGGACCCAAACAGGGAACTAAGCCACAAGGTTACAGCTTTCAGCATCAATCCCATTCTTTCCCGGTTGGGAGGCTGATGGTGGGCCTAACACCGTGCGTGCGTCTTTGACCCGTTTACCGGTTCCCAGTTACTCACGCCAAAATGGAAATAATAGATAATTTTAGCCAAAAACGTATTTAATATATTTATTAGAAATATAAAAAGTTTCCTTCCCATCTCACCTCATTACGAAAATTATCTTCTTAGGGTGCCATTTGATGTTGCCAAAAGTGGTATGGAATATAAATTTGGTAAGGGAGTTCTTATCGACGGATATTGAATTGATTATCGATATGTTTTAATGGTTTTTCAATGTACGTAATATTCATATGCAACATTTCGACATGAAGGGATGTTACACTGTCAAGTTGAGTTATTGCTTTGTGATGTCTGTTAATAATATGATCTCGATTGAACTCATGCCAATTAGGTGGAATATCAGAGAATTAGGATACTGATGGAAGGAAGATGTAATGTCTTTCAATAGAGACGGAAAAGATTCAGCAGATGGATGTCACTTGCAATAAAAAATGATCAATTTGTCTGGGTAAGAATTGTTTTTGCTGAAATTCAAGGTTCGATGGAGCTTCTTATTGGAGAGTAAATAGCTATTCTAGACGGATTCAATTTTACTGTCTCGGAATATGACGGTGTTGGAGGTCGAGTCGAATAGCAGCAAGATGTTTAAAATTTTCGAATTCATGCTCCCAAATGGTCTATCTTCGGTAAGATATTAGAATTTGTTGCCTCGTTCACAAATTTAAAAAGCTATTTTATTTGAAGGGAGTAACAATGTTGCACGCAATCTAGCAAGAAACGTTCTACACGATTTAATCATATTGTTTGACTACATGGGCCACCCAAATGTATTAAGAACATAATTTCAGCTGAGGATTTTCAATAAAAGTGATTTATTTCTGTAAAAAAGAAAGGAGAGAGATAAAAAAGTTACTTAAAAATAAGTTTAAGCAGCTTTTAAGAAGAGCCAAACAGGGTTTCTAGTAGAGTAAATACGTCTGAAGTCCAAACAGGTCGCCATGAAGAATTTTTCATTTTTAGAAAATAAAGAAAACATAAATTCCTGTTGGTCTCAATTAAATATACATTATTCAATATAACTGGTACTGACAGTGAGAAAATTAAGTAGAGAGAGAAATAAGTAGAGAGAGATTTTTGACTTATGTATTCCTTCCTCTGCAATGACTTCGCCCCGATTCATACACTGACCGTTGAACACTCAACCCCTCAATAAACTCTTAGCTTGCATGCTCAATTTTTACCCCTCTCCATTTCTCAGCTTGCATGCTCAATTTCCGCAAATAATTGTTTTAATGTCCGTTTTTTTCCCGCTTGCTGACGAATTACTATTTCTTTTGACTTTTGATTTGCTTCTTCAGATTGATTTGAGATCGAGTTTTGGATTAGCGTTTTCAGCTATTGTAGCTAAGGTTGACTTTCTCTGTAGGTTTTGAGGTGGAGGTCGGTAGTCATTTAGCACTACATCAGTATAGTAGTGGCGAAACATAGGTTTTTAATGCAGAATCTAGGTTTCTAGGTGATGGGTTGGGGTCAAATGTTAATGGATCGGTCAGTGTCTGCGATCTCAATCTTGGGTTTTCTCTGCTTAATTTTCGGGATTTCGCGATTTTCTCGGGTTTCTGCCAACGCTGAAGGTCTGTTCTTCTGCTTTGTATTTCAATTGAAGTTATTTGGATGTATCAATTGCCCGTTGACTTGAATTGAGTTTAGTTATATTGTGAATTGATTTGTTTCAAGCCCCGTTTCTTGTTTATTGTAAACTCAAATCACGGATTGAAGACCCATGAAGTTTCTGTCTTGTTTCTGGGGATATATTGTTATATTACTATTACAAAACTGGGGGTTCGGTAGGATTTATTTCGGAGCTAATGAAAGAGTGCCATTTTATATTAGCCATTACTTCGGAAAATTTCTCCTTTTGTTCTGTTCAGGAAAGTTTAATTGTTGACTTGTACATTATGACAATGAAAAAAGGCGCTGGATTGGGACTCAATGGCTATTATGCTTATTCCTCCCACTTGCGATACTTTTGTTTACAACATTAATTCAAAACAGACAGTAGTGCCTCTGAAGCTTATTTTTACAAAGTGGTTAACTCATATTTTGTTGGCTTTCCAAATAATTATGTTGATTTGTTTGGTCGTAGCTTTACGTGAATTTGTAAAATAAATTGTCCTCGATATTTGCTAATTGATTTACACGTGACAGGTGATGCCTTGAATGCATTTAAGACAAACTTGGCCGATCCTAACAACATTCTTCAGAGTTGGGATTCGACACTTGTCAATCCGTGCACTTGGTTTCACGTTACCTGCAACAGTGACAATAGTGTTACTAGAGTGTGAGACTGCTTTGTCCTTTCCATAATTAGCTGCACGAGGTTCTTTGTAGAATTAACATGATCCTCTAGTTATTGAAATTATTTTCTTTGTGCTCAGTGATCTAGGCAATGCAAATTTGACCGGTGAACTGGTTTCGCAGCTCGGTCAGCTCCCAAATTTGCAATACCTGTAAGTCATCCTTTGCAAAACAAAATCACTTAAGTGACATTTTGCCACTACTTTCTTGTTCATTTGTTTACACGTTATGTGTCACCTTACTATGCATTCGTGTGATATGTTTCTCGACCAACATATGAGAAATGAAATAATTGTATATAATATATTTTTGTTTGTGGTCCGAAAGGAGCATATTTCACTGAGGACATAACTTGTTCATCGTTCCAATCTGTTTCATGGGATTTTATTTATTTAGGAGATTTCCCTCAAAATGACATTAATTTCCTATTTAGATGCTGACTCTACTGCAAGGTTCTGTGGATGAATATATGTTTTATTATTTTGAAAGCTGTTAATAGTTAGTTCATTTTCCATTCAGTTATCAGACGTTTATCTATTTACAGACACTTCATCTTCATCTTCTGTGATACTGTAAAAAATACTAAAAAAGGTTTAATTTCCAGTACCTTGCCCCTTTCCTCAAACGATGATGCAAAGGACAAGCTGTAAATTTGCTTTAATTATATATTTACAAATATATTAATTTTGTGAATTGCATTGCTGTTAAGCATTTTCTTCGTTGTTCTGTAGTCAGAATATTGACTACCTCACATATTCAATATTCGAGAGACCTTAGATTTACATGACTATTGATGTGCACTTATAATTTTTGGAAGCTGCTTTTTTCTATTGGCGTAATATTTGTTTTACATATTATCATCTTAACCTTTGTGTCCCTCTCCTTTTTTGTTATGTGCATTTTGCAGGGAACTTTATAGTAACAACTTAAGTGGAAGAATTCCAAATGATCTTGGGAACTTAACAAATTTGGTGAGCTTGGATCTTTATTTGAACAGTTTAAGTGGTCCCATCCCGGGGACCCTGGGCCAGCTTAAGAAATTACGCTTCCTGTACGTGATACACTTTCCGTTTCTTATCTAAATATTTTATCGCTTTCTTTCCTTTCTTTATCTAATGTTTTTGCCAGAGAGAGAACAACTTGGCCTCAGATAATTGTTTTTGAGAGCCCCAATATGAACATTTAGAGTAGGATTCTTAGTTGTTTTTCCTATAATTTTCTCCTTCCAAAGTAATTTTTTTCTCTATCTATTGAAAATTGCTAAAACAAATTTGGGAAAATGCTTGAACCTTTCAGCTTGTACAATATTAAGGCCTAATAGACAAATTATATTTGAAGAAGGTATTAACGCAATAACTCCCTCTCATTAACTTCATCTATCGAGAAATTTTCAGGAGAAACTGTATTTTTATGATATTAATTTCTCGGATTCTTTGAAACCTAATTATGTGTGTTTATGGACTACATAGGAGGCTTAACAATAACAGTTTGACTGGAACTATTCCTGTGTCTCTGACCACCGTCGATTCACTTCAAGTCCTGTAAGTAGAGAATTGATGAATTTTCTTTTATCACTGGTGGTTTTCTTTGCTTCTTGTTTTTTGGTTGACTAATAATTAATAATCATTTTCATGTATAAATACAGTGATCTGTCAAATAATGATTTGTCAGGGACGGTTCCAGTCAATGGCTCCTTTCAACTTTTCACTCCTATCAGGTTTAGTACAATTACTTTCATCTTTTTCCATAGTAGACTAAGTCGCTCATCAAGGTCTTATTCTGATTGTCAAGTTCCTGTCTTCCAGTTTCAAAAATAATTCTAAACTGATAGCTCCTCCCGTATCTCCACCACCTCCACTTCCACCGACAAGTCCATCTTCGTCACGAGGTTCGTCAATTCTTTACCATTTCCATTTTTTGGAATACTTTATTTTCCTTGTCCAGCACATGGCAATAGCATATTAAGAAGATAGGCCTTACTGGTATGATCTAGTAAATATGACACAATAGTAATCAGAAGTCGGAGATGCTTTCTCATTAACTAGCGGGAGTATCCAATATAGTTACTGACTATTTTTTGTATTTCCATTTAATGTGATCTCTAAACCATATATATGTAAAAAACACTGTTCTCTTTTTCAGAAGCTTATTTTATATTATTTTAATGATCATCACAAACTTATCCCATTTTTTTAATTGGTCTGTGTTGAAAATTTTTGACTCTGGGAAGGCCAAGGATTATTTTTCATTTACTGTCAAACTCACATTTCACCATTTATTTATTTGTTTGTGCATCACATGCTAATCAATTGATTACTGCTACAGTTGGCAACAGTGAAACTGGAGCCATTGCAGGAGGGGTTGCCGCTGGAGCGGCTCTCCTCTTTGCTGTTCCTGCAATCGCTCTGGCTTGGTACCGAAGAAGGAAGCCACCAGCTCATTTCTTTGATGTTCCTGGTTAGTGGACCTAAAGAAGGCTTTAATTTATCATAATTATTGTGTATGATGTGTTCTTAATTATCTTCTATTCATATGCAGCTGAGGAGGATCCAGAAGTCCATTTAGGCCAGCTCAAAAGATTTTCTTTGCGTGATCTCCAAGTTGCAACAGATCATTTTAGCAACAGAAATATTCTGGGCAGGGGTGGATTTGGTAAGGTTTATAAAGGCCGGTTAGCTGATGGTTGTCTTGTGGCAGTTAAAAGACTAAAAGAAGAACGTACACAAGGTGGAGAGCTGCAGTTTCAAACAGAAGTAGAAATGATCAGCATGGCTGTGCATCGAAATCTCCTTCGGTTACGTGGCTTTTGCATGACACCAACAGAGCGATTGCTTGTTTACCCCTATATGGCTAATGGAAGTGTAGCATCATGCTTAAGAGGTAGCGCTTGTTATATTTTCATATATTCCTTGTTTAACCGAGTCACATATGTATGTTTTGTGGATACATTTTGCTTGCTGATTATAATGTTAATTATGTTCTGTAGTTTAAGCGATGAAATATTTTATAAGCACGATATTGATTGAAACAACAATTTGATTTATGAGGGACTAAAAGAGATTTGTTAGTGGAAATTATGTTCTTACTTTAACTTATAATGAGAACCTAAATCTGGAAAATAATTAATACTGAAATCTTGATCTAGAGTACTAAGGAACTCTCTACATGAGATGCTAGCTACAAGTTAATTGTAAGTAATTAATTGTAGTATGTAAAGTGTCTGCTACATGTATCATCCAAAGTAGCTGAATTCGATATTTTTCTTGGTTTATGCATCTGACAATCATATTCATTATGGGGTAAACTATCATAAATTCTTCACTAGTTAAATGAAAGAAATGATTCACTCCAATGTTGTTGGCATGTTACTCTTATGTAGGGGGAAAAATAGAATAGATGACCTATCAAAAAAAAAGAATAGAGATGTATTTACTGCTTTGTGGTGGATTTAATTAACTTGTTTATTTGTAGATAGAGTGATAGTGATACTCGAACACTAGTGATCAATTGCCCTTTGTGTAATTATGATAACTTTACTTCTGGTTTCCACAGTTTTTAAGATGTGGCGAAGGAGTGAATCCAAAGTCTTAATTCCCGTCCACACTTACAACAAATAAGACATCTCTTTGTTTGACAGTATTGTTGATATAGAAAGGGGTACTAACTCTTTGCCACACGCCTCGCATTCGTTACTTGTTCTTTTTCTCTCTCTTTCCAGAGTAATTTACTTCCATTCCTCGTCATTTTTTCTTCTTCTCACATAAACTTGTTACCAATTTTCAATGTGAATCTGCTTCTGCCAACGTCAACCCTTGCTGGTTTATATCATACTACAATGTGCAACAGCAACCAAGCTGCTCCATGATTACACAGACAAAATTAATAAGCAGATGTGAATGTGTGTATGAGTGAGTGTGTGAAAGGAATGACAATTCATTGCAATGGTTTGGTCAAAACGATTGTTGGACATCTTTGGTTCGATAATGATTGTTTTGTTGGTGGATGGCAAGTGGTCCATTAGAGTCGGGGCAAATTTGGTTGTTGACAAAATTTTATAGTTCATTTGTTCTATTGTCATATGGATCTTATAATGCAGCTGAACATGAACTTGCCATGTTGATTTTTGATGCGTGGTAGCTCTACTTTATAATTTTTATTGTTATTTATTTTCTAATAGCTTAATAATTCATTATTATAGAGCGACCCGAATCACAATCCCCGCTTGATTGGCCAATAAGAAAGCACATAGCATTGGGAGCTGCAAGGGGGCTTGCTTATTTGCACGATCATTGTGATCCTAAGATTATTCACCGTGATGTAAAAGCCGCCAACATATTGTTGGATGAAGACTTTGAAGCAGTTGTTGGTGACTTTGGGCTGGCCAAACTCATGGACTACAAGGATACTCATGTTACCACGGCTGTACGTGGCACAATTGGTCATATAGCTCCCGAGTACCTCTCCACTGGTAAATCATCCGAGAAAACTGATGTTTTTGGATATGGAGTCATGCTTCTTGAGCTCATTACTGGGCAGAGGGCTTTTGATCTGGCTCGTCTTGCCAATGATGACGATGTGATGTTACTGGATTGGGTGAGCACGAGTCTAGGCTGCTTGATATTCACTATTATGTTGCATAAAATTATTTTCTTTTTGTACATCCTTCTGTTAGATAATATGATCTTCTTGTGTAGTCTTCAATGTCGAACCTTGAAATGGATGGAAAAAGTGACAGTGCTCCATTATGTTCTTATGCTCAACGAAGCTCACTTAAAATCTACTCTAAAGTCCTTTATGACATGTTTGGTAGAATGGACTGTACACGATTGGATATTAAAGGAAGAAAAAAAACTTAAATCTTGTTCATAATACTGTTGAGTCTTGTTTAATACTGCTAACAAAATATGCACTTGGTTTTCTTGCATGGTTGCCCTTTTGGACTTGTCATATCATTTACTTCTGGACTTGAATTCAGGTTAAGGAACTTCTAAAGCAGAAAAAATTGGAACCTTTAGTCGATGCAGACCTTCAGGGCGATTATATTGAGGAAGAGGTGGAGCAGCTTATTCAAGTGGCTTTGCTTTGCACGCAAAGTTCCCCTATGGAACGTCCCAAGATGTCGGATGTTGTCAGGATGCTTGAAGGTGATGGCTTGGCCGAGAGGTGGGAGGAGTGGCAGAAGGAAGAGATGTTCCGTCAAGAGTTCAATCACACATACCACATGAATACTGGCTGGATAATTCCTGACTCCACTTCCAATGTCCGACCTGATGAATTATCAGGGCCAAGATAATCTTCCTGTGGTTCTATGGTCAAAAACTCATGGAGATCCTCTGTATTTGATTGATAATTGTCATCTTTGTAAATGATCCTCTTATCTATTTTTCGATTTTTGTTCAGGTTTCCAGTTGATATCATGTTTCAGAATTTTGATGATGCAGGGATGTTCATAGGACAACACTGGACATGTTCATGTGCAAGTAAATCACACCAGAAATGTATTATTGAATAGTGAAAGAATAAAAATGTAAAAAATGCAGATGTGTTACCTCCAAGGAATAGCGTATGCTAATTCTTGGAGAACGTTTATCCTTGCTCTATTTCCCAAGAGATTCAAGTTCTAATCTAGTTCTTTTTAAGTGCACCTTTATCAACTAAATAAATGTTAGTCCCTGTTAGTTTTATCAACTGAAAGTAATATTGTCAGATTCCAAAACCTTCTTTTACAGCATTTAGTGTCTATCATTTCAGTAAAATGAAAAAGAAAGCATCTCTAACTAGAAGAATCAATCCCACATACGTGCACATGCATTCTATATTTTGAACTTAAGGTGAATACAAACATCCCATTGAGTTTGGCCGAGGCCTTAAAAAAAACAGCAGCCAAATACAACTCTCTTTTATAGGTCTAATATATGAAATTTCGTAGATAAGATAATCTTGATTTGTTCTAGAATCAAACAAAACCGCATTCTCCAAAAGATCACTACTTCCTACCACCGGCTCCAATCCTTGGTTTGCTTTTGACTTCAGTCTCCTGCATAAACAACAAAATATAGTGTGTTCAGGATTTAAAGCACAATGGAGCTCTATTGTCAACGGGAGAACATTTCCAAACAAAAAGGACCTGTGGCACATGAAGGTAAATGTAGGTTTTGGCTGTTGCAGGGTTGTGATTTTCTGCACCCTTGCTCCAATCATAACAGACCTGAAAACAAAAGATTCCAGCAAAATTTTCAGAAAAAGAAAAATTTAGGAGTTACGACAGCTAAGCAATTCATCTGNAAGGACCTGTGGCACATGAAGGTAAATGTAGGTTTTGGCTGTTGCAGGGTTGTGATTTTCTGCACCCTTGCTCCAATCATAACAGACCTGAAAACAAAAGATTCCAGCAAAATTTTCAGAAAAAGAAAAATTTAGGAGTTACGACAGCTAAGCAATTCATCCGAAATATTAGGTTAGCCATACCAAGAAAGATAAATGAAATCTACAATTGTGACAAGAAAGTTCAGTGTCCAGACAAATTGTATGAGCTTCCTCAAGCTTTATTGCATTGGAAGTAAAAAGTAAACATTGACGTAAAACATCTATGTATCATCGTCACAAAGAGAATATCTTTCTAAATGCACCATTCTTCTCTAAGAAATAGAAGTCCCTAACATGATTAAAAAAATAATGAACCTCAGTTAACAAATACTCACCGAATATGCGAAAATGGAGCCATCATTGTTGAAAGCGCTGGAAGGTATAGGCTGACCGCACCTTGCCATAGCCTAAGAAACGAGCATGCCAAGCAATGCGATTTAGCATAAACGGATAACTGCAAGCATTTTCAAGACTTAAGAAGAAGGATTCCATAATACCTTAAGCCTCTGTTTGCTGTCTTTGTCCCAGAAGTTGAAGGCTCCATCAGATCCAGATGTTGCAAATGTGTGATGTATCTGAGACAAGGCACAGAATATAAGAACCAGGTCATCAATAAAAAAAAAAAAAACACAAATTCTATCAAACTATTTTCACACATAATTCTTGATGTTATCACAAATTAGCAAGCTCATTTGATCCACATAAGAAAGAAAAATAGATTTGACTCTCCAGGTAACAAGAGGCAGTTGAGAGATTCCAACCTTATGATTTTTCTTGTCATTTGTTGATATGATAAAATTCAGAAAATGCAAAGCAAAATTCTGATGCTTTTAGTTCAAGTATAAACTTAACAAGGGGATTTCTCTAGATAGTGCTTCAAAAAAACCAAATTTCCTCATGAAGAACTCTAGTTTGGGTCATTCCATGATTCTTTCAAGTTTGTCTTCCCATGAAACAACTCAACAAGCTAAGCCTAAAATCAAATGTAATGAAGAGCTGAAAACTGTCTATAGAGCGGTGTAAACGATCAATTTTAAGTAAAGGATACATATTCCATCCACAAACCAAGCCATGGTTGCCTAGTCCCAGAAAATTTTCTATACTCCCCCCCAACCAAGTAGAAAAGCAAAATTGACTAATGACTTAGATATATTCAATATATGTTCACTGACTTAAATTCAAGAATATAGAAGAAAAATACAGAATCTGACATGCTAGAAAGTTTAAGATGCCAACAATTTCCCTCCCACCACATCACACACACACACCCAAAAGAATGTAAATGAAAGAAAGAATAAGGAAGGAAAAAAATAAATGGGAGGACGGGAGCAGGAGGAATGACAATAAAGCAAGCTCCATTGACATCATTTAAAATGAAATATCTTACAGGGTGGAAATCCAATGAGTTGACAGAGTAAATGTCATTGCCTTCTCTATGGCATTTGAAAGTAAAGTTTTTACTTTGTTGTGAATCATCAATATGATGTACCCCAACTCTTCCTTCAATTGAACCAACCTACAAGAACGATGCTAAATGTCACATTATAATCAGAAAATTTACAGCTATAAAAATAATAATATCAATGCCATTGGAGATGAAATAATCATATGATTTCATGCATCCTTTTCTTCTATGTATTTAGATATTTAAGAAGACAGACGAGCATTTCTACATAAGAAAAATGAGAAAACAGAGAACCAGTGCTTCACAAATCAAAGAGGCAAAAACATCCACAAATGTAATCATATTAAAAATTAAACCAGGTAATGCTGCACGGAAGAGAGAAAGCAAATAGCAGCAAAGAGAATAATAGACAATCTTCTATCTTCTCTTAGGACTGCCACAGTGCAGGGGTCTCCCTCTGCGTTTTCTTTTTGTAAGTTCAAGAGATGAATGTGGAAATATCAGAATCTATGAAAGACTCGTGTATGTAGCACACTGTGAAGTGGAACACGGGTAGGTTAAGCAGCAAGTGTGCTTGCAATTTCACTACATATACTTGATTCAGAAGAAAGTTTGCCAAAGAAGTACATACAAGACTTCATTGCAATCCAACTGTAGTTTATATAAGTAGGTTGTTATTTAGAATTTCTACTTCTCCACTGTTCATTCAGTTAATCAAACACCAGACAATCTCAAACTGGCATACAGAATATTCCTGAGTTTCAGTTTACTATCATTAACAATGTCAGTACTTGTTCCTGCTGAACTCCCAATCCAGCTATAACCAAGCAAGATCCCTTCAATTAAGTACTTGCATCACAACTATTTTAAAATCTTCAAGTATCTACACATGGTCAACTCGAGATGCTACATGTAAAATCAAGCTGTCAAAACATTTCTAACCAATACTAGATAAGAATGGCTCATAACAAAATACTGGAGCAGA
>CAIGRS010167352.1:0-14293 GCA_903798395.1 Fraxinus floribunda | reverse complement strand
AAAAAAAAAAAAAAAAAACTCTGCTAAAATGACCAGAAAAATCATCAATCATCCATCAGCAATTGTTACCCATATTATTAGTTCACAAAGCCCAATTAATATTTCTTCTAGTTTCCAGTAAAACCAAAACTTAGAGTTGAGCTATGTGATCATCAATCATCCATCAACAACATTGTCACCCGATACAGTGTTCAGAACCACAAGTGATGTTTGTTTTTCTGTTCCTGCCAATAAAACCAAAACTTGAACTGAACTATATTGGAATACATATTTTGATACTGAAATATAATGAAAAGGGAAGTTTAAAAAAGTATAAATTGATAATTTTTTCTTCCATCTTTTAAAGTCTCATAGACCCAACACTCCCATAAACAAAAAAACATAGATCCGACGCTTGTTGCCTTATTCCTAGTGCTTAATAATGAATCCTGCTCATCGGTGGGATAATTTAGTCAATCAATTGGATGGTTCTAGTACCTGGAAGATAAAAGAGCAATCATGCAAAATTAATAATTTAAATAGCAACTTCTAACCAAACAAATGATGGTTTAGGACTAGCTATTGATCCCGCATAATCTCATGAGCCAAATGAGGCTTTATGGAAAGTTGTAGTCACTTTGAATTTTGAATTTATTACTCTTTATACAACTCCTGTTACTTTAAAAAATAGGTTATGCGTGGGCCTTTGCGTGACACCATTTTTGAATCTTGAATTTGAAGGCAAATGTGATTTCTAACTAGGGTAAATAGTATAGACTTTCTTTTATGATAGACTTGCATGAAGGTTCCACACGAATTGTGCTCTGTTTTTTATTTAGATATGCATAAGCTTATTAAACAGTCACAAGATGAATTGGATTAGTCTGTGTTATTCATTGACAATCTAGTTTAAGTTGGCGAGACTAGGAAGGAAACATCGTAAGTTAAGATTTTGGATACCCACTTTGTAGTTATGGTGTATGATACTGGATAATTTTAGTTCATCAAGTACATTGAAGAAATTAAGCAAAAAGGAGGATGTTGAGATAGATGTTTAGAGATGACTTGGATGGTTGAGGAATGTCTTGCATAAAGTTTAAAAAACTTGCATGCACAAGAGCATTGTCATCCTCTTAGCACAAGCTGTAACAGAGAGGTAGATCAAAATCAACATAGTTTCATATTGTTGTAAAAAACCTGATGTCATTGGTCTTTTGAGTATGTGTGGTTTTGGATTAAAATTGTTGCAAAAGGATTCATTTAACTGACCTCAAGTTAATTGAGCACAAGACTTAGATTCTTTTACATTAGAAATTAGAATGCTGCAAGTATTTGCTAGCAGAACATGATCTTCATGGATTTCTCATACACGTGCTTTGGGCGGTGCATAGGATTGCCACAGCTTTAAAATTTTCCTCAATAAGTTCTGTGTTAGGTTAGGAGTTGCATTTGGACCTAATGTGCCATTCCTTGTATTCATATTCTGAAAGGTTTGTGCATATGTAGAGTATGTAACGAGCATTTTCCCCAACTATCCCCATTGTAAACTAATGAGTAAAACAGGTACTAATCATCATGTTTTTTTTTTCCAAATCTTGATGGCAGGTTATCTTTCCTGCACTTGATATCCGTGTAAAGAATGTGGCACGAACTTACTCCCTTGAGCACGAGGGAGAAAGTGTGCTTTTTGATCAGCTATTCACATGGTTAGACTCCGTTATGCAAAATGAAGGGAGCTACAGGAGAGAGCTGGCCTCCTGTACGGGAGCCCTTCGAACATCAATCAGTCAGCACATGGCCAAGGAAGAGGAGCAGGTTTAGTTTTTTATCTCTCTTTTTTTTTTAATCATGACACTTGGCAGCCTATGGTATGTTCATCTAAAAAACCGTGTACTAAATTAAATTCCAGTTGGTAACAACAAAACATCCCTGTTTTCTTATATGCTGCCTTAGCCATACTTCATTAGGATTAATAGCCTACATACTCTCATAACTAGAGCTATACTAGGATAGAAGTAGCAGGTCTTATTCACATTTCTATTAGGAGTTGTTAATCTAATTTTTTCACTAAAATTAGCATAAATACCTCTAATTATTGAAGGTTGCCAATCATAAACAGAAATGACAGATGGAGTCTTGAGCTAGAATTTACATTGGTGGTTTATATTTTACAGATTTGTTGAAATTACGTGATCATGAACCAAGATGTTCATACATTTATACACAAAGATCATTTTCCTTGGCTGGAGCCGTTTTAATGCAAAAATATTTTGGAAAATGATTTTAATGTGATGGGTCAAAATGTCATTGGAGTGTAATCAGCTGGGTGCAACTTGTATGGACAAAGTACCGTCGCCACTTGAAACTGATGGTCCATTTTACTCTGTGATTTTACCTTCATTAGCTTTGGATTATCACATTTCCTGCTGATTTGCTCGGGGTTAGACATTGTCCTTTATAAATTTCTAATAGTTGCTGCAAACTTTGGGCAACTGAGCTTCTCAGTTTTTATCTCCTTGATTTGTTGTTGCTGATCCTTAGCCTTCGTTTTGTTTTGTCTCTACATGATGTTTTGAGTTCTAATTTACTAGGAAAACCCAAAAGGGGAACAGTGAGAAATTGAATACATATCCTGTAGAATGTGTTCATAAAACGACATCTCCCTATTACTGCATTGTGTATATAATTTTAAACACAATTTTATAATCTTCAAGGAGATAACTTGCATTCTTATTTTGTCATTTGGAAATTCTAGGCATCACTGTTGCTCAGAAAAGGTTGTAATTTTATATATTCTGTCTGATATATTTTTAGCATGTTAATTTTGCAAGTAAGCGGAAATACTTTGAAAACAAGGCTGCAAAACTTCGTACTTCGTATTTTTCTAAAAGGCAGCTGATGCGATTAAATATTTTTGTACTACTTCAAACCCAGGTCTTTAATTTCCATATATATTCTCTACGAAATGCTCGCGTTTTATCTGAGACAAGCATCTGCTTGTGTGGCAGGTTATCCCATTGCTTATTGAAAAGTTCTCATTTGAGGAGCAGGCATCATTGGTGTGGCAATTTTTGTGCAGCATTCCTGTGAATATGATGGCAGAATTCCTTCCATGGCTTTCATTGTCAGTTTCATCTGAAGAGCGGCAGGATATGCGTAAATGCTTACACAAAATAATCCCTGAAGAAAAGCTGCTTCAACAGGTTAGATACCTCAAGTGCCAAAAACACAAAAATGAAGGTCTGTCTTATGACATTATTCTGACTTATATTCTCTGTAATGAAGATAATATTTACCTGGATGGATGGGGTAAAGATAAACAGCAAACGTAAACGTTTAGAAGATGATACCAGAAATGGTAGTGCTCCAGATTCTTTGGCTAGGGGCTTCATTCTTCCAAATGAGAATGGACACTGTGCTTGTGACTCTTCAAGGACTGCTGAAAGAGATCGGCTGTCAGGTTGTAATGTTATGATGTATGCCATAGATCATCCAGTAGATGATATATTGCATTNAGGGGCTTCATTCTTCCAACTAAGAATGGGAGCTGTGCATGTGAATCTTCGAGGACTGCTGAAAGTGATAGGCTGCTGTCAGATTGTAATATTATGATGTCTGCCATAGACCATCCAGTAGATGATATATTGCATTGGCATAAGGCTATTGAAAAGGAACTGAGTGACATTGCTGAAGCAGCTAGAAATATAAAGTTAACAGGAGATTTTTCTGATCTATCTGCCTTTAATAAGAGGCTTCAATTCATTGCCGAAGTCTGCATCTTCCATAGGTAGTTTTCGTACTTGTGCCGTGACACTTCTTAATTATGATCTCCTCTGAATAAAAGTAGCTGTTCTAAGATTTGGACCATGACATTGTACCGTTTGTACCTTGTACCTGGCATCTTTTATAAGCAAAGTTTTTGAAGCCCGCTTATGAGGACAAGTTATCTAGTTTAGATGTGCCTCAAAAGTTCAAAAATGGAATCAAATCTATTCTTCTTATTAACTGCTTTAGTGAATTGGAGAAGCTGAAAATATTGTTCTTAACATCATTGTTGTCAGTGCTTTCCTTGTGATATACTTTACCACCAGTTTTACACTCCAAATTAATGTTTCACAATGAAGTGCCCTGCTTCTGTTGCTTTTGTTCTTAAATGAGCTTAACTTATATTACTTCTGCTGAAGCATTGCTGAGGACAAAGTTATATTCCCAGCAGTTGATGCAGAAATGTCGTTTGTCCAAGAGCATGCAGAAGAAGAGAGTGAATTTAACAAGTTCAGATGCTTCATAGAAAGCATTGAAAGTGCTGGTGGGAACTCATCCGCTAAATTTTATTCTAGATTATGCTCACAAGCTGATCATATAATGGAGACCATAAAAAAGCATTTTCGCAATGAGGAAATCCAGGTAAGAGATTTTGGTGATACTTTATTTCTGATAGGTTCAGCTTCCTAATGAAGTTATTTTCACTTTAAAGATGTGAATGCAAGCACAAAGATCCAGTAATTGGGGGCTATTCTGTTCCTACACCATTTAGTACTTGTGTCTTCAAAACATTCATTTTTTCAGATGCTGCATTTAAAAGCTGAAACTAAAATTAAATTTCACACTGTATCTAGATAACTACTGATTACCCTAAATTCTAGGTTCTTCCCCTTGCACGGAAGCATTTCAGCCCTGAACGGCAGCGAGAACTTCTGTATCAAAGCTTGTGTGTTATGCCACTGAGATTGATTGAATGTGTCTTACCATGGTTGATCGGATCACTGAGCGAAGTGGAAGCTAGGACTTTTCTTTATAACATGCATATGGCAGGTTCTCTGCCTGCTTCCCATTTTCTCAAATTTTGTCACTTTATTCTCAATTACTATTAACATGGTCATTGGCCAAAGGGTTGATGTGCATTCTCTGTTTCTAATTCTGTTATCTAATGCAGCTCCAGAATCAGATGGTGCATTGGTTACTCTGTTCTCTGGTTGGGCATGCAAAGGTTGCCCAAGGGGCACCTGTTTGTCTTCTAGTGCAATTGGGTGTTGTGCTGCAAGAGTGATGAAAGAACCCCGTGAGATTTTCAAGAGATCTTGTCAATCTTGTGCCTGTTCGAGCACCTCTATCGAAAATTTAAACTGCGGACCATCAAGTTATTTTGAAAAGACAGTTGAGCCTGCAAACTCAGCTCGTCTAGGAGAAAGTAGTTCTTGCAATTCTTCAGTGATAGAGTTCCAGAAAGCATCTCTCACTAACCAGTCTTGTTGTGTTCCTGGTTTAGGAGTGAGTAGCAATAGTCTAGGAACGAGTTCTCTTGCTACAGCGAAATCATTGCGCTCGTTATCTTTTGGTCCTAGTGCCCCTTCCCTCATCTCCAGTCTTTTCAACTGGGAAACAGAGATCAACTCCAGTACCAGCGGGCTGACAACCCGACCCATTGACAACATTTTCAAATTTCACAAAGCCATTAGAAAAGATTTAGAATTCCTGGATGCTGAGTCTGGTAAACTTAGTGATTGTGATGAGACTTTCCTTAGACAATTTAGTGGTAGATTTCGTCTTTTATGGGGCTTATATAGAGCTCACAGTAATGCTGAGGATGATATTGTATTCCCTGCCTTGGAAGCAAAAGAAACCCTTCATAATGTTAGTCACTCTTACACATTAGACCACAAGCAGGAAGAGGAGTTATTTGAGGATATCTCATCTGCCCTAGCTAAGCTTTCTCAACTTTATGAAAATTTGAACAGCAGAAGTTTGACTGGAGATTCAAGTTCAAGCCTCTCCAGTTCTTCTGACCTCATTGATAGTTTGAGAAAATATAACGAGCTAGCTACAAAGATACAGGGCATGTGCAAATCCATTAAAGTAACTTTAGATCATCATGTTCTTCTGACCTCATTGATAGTTTGAGAAAATATAACGAGCTAGCTACAAAGACACAGGGCATGTGCAACTCCATTAAAGTAACTTTAGATCATCATGTCATGCGGGAAGAAGTTGAACTTTGGCCATTGTTTGAAAGTCATTTTTCTGTGGATGAGCAAGACAAACTTGTTGGCCGCATAATTGGTACAACAGGAGCTGAAGTGCTTCAGTCAATGCTACCATGGGTTACTTCAGCTCTTACCCAGGAAGAGCAAAATAAAATGATGGACACGTGGAAACAAGCAACCAAAAACACAATGTTCAGTGAGTGGCTTAATGAATGGTGGGAAGGGACTCCAGCTGCATCTTTGCAGACATCCACACCGGAATATAGTATCTCTAAAGGTACTTGTAATGCTTAATATATCCTGCCTTGTAACTTTCCACTATTAATTCTGTGTTTTGGACAGTTAGATGCACATATTAAAGAATTTGCTTGGTGTTGCTTCTTGAACTTCAATTTTTTCCATGTTCAGAATATGAGTTACATGAATCATTGGACCAAAATGACTATACTTTTAAGCCTGGGTGGAAAGATATTTTCCGGATGAACCAAAATGAGCTTGAGTCGGAGATAAGAAAGGTTTCTCGTGATTCAACTCTTGATCCAAGAAGAAAAGCCTATCTTATTCAAAATCTGATGACCAGGTTCCCTTTTTTTAAAACTTTGATCTTTTAGATCCCAATTTATCAGTAATGTCCTGTTTTTACTTACTGTGGTTGGTGCATCTATTATCTAGCCGCTGGATAGCTTCTCAGCAGAAGTTTTCACAATCAAGAACCCGCGAGAGTAAAGATGGTGAAGATTTACTTGGATGTTCCCCATCATTTCGTGATCCAGAGAAACAAGTCTTTGGATGTGAGCATTACAAAAGAAACTGCAAGCTTCGCGCTGCTTGCTGTGGCAAGTTATTTTCATGCAGATTCTGCCATGATGAAGTCAGTGACCATTCTATGGACAGGTGCATTTCATGAAATGATTTTATCATATGGAAACTACAAATAAAAAAGTTGTTCAATGATATTCAATTGTTTATTTACAGGAAGGCAACATCTGAGATGATGTGTATGAATTGCCTAAAAATTCAACCAGTTGGGCCTGTTTGCACAACCCCATCTTGCAATGGGCTTCTGATGGCAAAATACTATTGCAGTAGCTGCAAATTTTTTGATGATGAAAGGTCAGCTTTCATTGAATTTGTTCTGTTGGCAGTGTCTTGTGGCTCCAATAGGTTTCTTTGTTTTAAATTATCTCAATATTTGAAATTGAAAAATCTCAATATTTGAAACTGAAAAATCTTTAGATGATTAAGGGCCTCGAATGAAGCATGGACTGAGGTTTACTTTCCATTATTCATGATTGTAAAATGGAACAGATCATCTGCTTTCATTTTAACTGCGTTCACCACTTCAAAGAAAAGAAATACATTGTTTGTCTTTCCTTTGTTCAGATTTTAAGGATTTTTTGGAGTAAACTTATTGTCTACATTACTGCATCATGTTGAATATTTTCCTGTGTCATTCTGAATGCCAGTAACGGTGTATAATTGTTAATTAAGTTTGTAATTAGGGAAGCTTGTAAATCTTCCTTCTCATTCCTGGCCAACCTTTCTCAGGAGGTTTGTGCTGTTGCTCTAATGATTCCCTTAAATTTTATGTTCATATCTCTGTTCTAAACCAGCGGTTGGTTCAATGCATATCTTCTAGAGACACATGGTACATAGATACACACATACAACCAGACGTGCATTTCATGTAATTTTATTAGATCACAATGTGAGTAGATAGCACTAGTGGAACTCGTGATCTGACTTTTTCCATATTATCCTTCAAATTTTAATCTTCAGGGAAGTTTATCATTGCCCATTTTGCAATCTATGCCGTGTTGGAAAGGGACTTGGTATAGATTTTTTCCATTGCATGACATGCAATTATTGCTTGGGAATGAAACTGGTGGATCACAAGTGCAGGGAGAAAGGCCTTGAAACTAACTGCCCCATATGCTGTGATTTTTTGTTCACATCAAGTACATCTGTAAGGGCGCTTCGTTGTGGCCATTATATGCATTCTGCTTGCTTCCAGGTCTGGTCTGGTCTGTTCTGTTCCGTTCTGCTTAACTTGTTGGGCTGTGTTTGTGAACTATATAACACAATGCTGGCATTTACCTTTATTTTCCATAATACAGGCATATGCTTGCACGCACTACATTTGTCCTATATGTAGCAAATCTATGGGAGATATGTCGGTAAGTAGATCCTCTTTATTTCTTTGAATTATCTTTGTAACTTAGGGAGGGTGGTTGTTGATGAATTGGGAACAAACTGATCAAAATATTTTTAGTATTTGTTCTTCCTTTGAGGTGATGCAGTTGGTCATTTAGGATCAATTGGATGATGAACAACTTTCTTTTTCATTTTTCCTTTTTCTGCGGGTTGTGGGTGAGGGGTTGGAGTCAATACAGAAGGGCCACAGGAATGTTCTGGTGTCTGCTATTTTTCTATACTGCTAATGTATACAAGTTAACTTGAAGATCGTATTCTGCTTCTCCTATCCAGGTCTACTTTGGCATGCTTGACGCTTTAATGGCTTCTGAGGTGCTTCCGGAAGAATATAGGAACCGCTGTCAAGTAAGCATCAATTCACATTACCAACGTGTCTTTCTACTCATTTGCTTGTTAAACCAGTGGTTGAGGAACTTCATTTGGTATGTCCAGGACATATTATGCAATGATTGTGACAAGAAGGGAAGTGCACCATTTCATTGGCTGTATCACAAGTGTGGCTTTTGTGGGTCTTATAATACTAGAGTAATCAAGGTTGACAGCGATCCTAATTGTTTGACATAATTAACTATCGATCTCTGGTGGTCATTGATGGTTGTTCAGTTCGGTAACCGGGATTACATATCCTGGGACTGTTGAGGAAGGAAAATAAGTTCAAATCTTACCTATTCTACTCTCCTGGCATCTAGTAAATATTCGATATTTTCCAAAATTTTGGTATCATTGTCTGCAATAGAATAGAATAGAATAGAGTTGATCTCCAATTGCTAAATAGAAAAGAGAGAGCAGTCTCCATTCAGTTTCCATTGGCCCACTATTTTCTTCCTTAATTGCAATACTCACTCGAGTAAGCAACCTGTCCAGTTTTGAGTGAATCCATTTATTTAGAATTACATAGGGATTCATACTTTCCAATTGTTTCTCTTCCTTTCTTGTTGAAAAAATTCGATAAGTGACTACAAAAATTGTTGTTTTACATCACTACTTTAAAATTTAGTCAAAGTTGTCAAGGATAAGTAAAGAAGTGATTGATAATCCAAAACTTGTACCTTAATAAATTAAGGATATCCCATGTGAGTGTTATGTGAATCATTATGTATGAAAATTATGTACCACTAGCATTTCTCATAAGGTCATGTGTTGTGCATCATCAAAACTTTCTTTTCACCCATTCTTTTGCCAAAACTTGTACCTTAATAAATTAAGGATATCCCATGTGAGTGTTATGTGAATCATTATGTATAAAAGTTATGTACCACTAGCATTTCTCATACGGTCATGTGTTGTGCATCATCAAAACTTTCTTTTCACCCAGTCTTTTGCCAAAACTAGAGCATTTAGCTTGCAAGATACAAGAAAATACACTTATGATGTTTTTGGCTACTATTTCCTCTAGAGTTGTCTATATATTAAACTATTTCCTTTTTCCAAAAAAGAAATGAATAAAATGGAAATCTCTTGATTCAAGAAGTGTCTTTACAAAAGATAGAACAGTTTCATTTTATTATTTAGTTCTCGTAAGTGAGGTGACTCTCATTATATTTGAATGGTCTGAAATAAATTTAATTTAAATCTTAAAATTTTTATCCATCAAATTATACTTAACATAAGCTAAGAACGGTACTTAGAAGATCATTTCTATTTTCATATGTTCTATATGATAACGAATGTACATGATTAGCTATTCAATTTGTTTTTATTAACTTAACTAGATTTAAAAAAAGGTTAGTTAGCTTTAAACATACTGAACTAAAATTTACTCCAAAATATGAACTCAAAAGACTATTTTTTGAAAACATTCATTTGTAAACTCTTTTCATGCCCAGTACGCTTTCCTTTGTTGTTTCTTACACGTCTTCTTTTTCATTTATAATCTTTTATAGAAAATTTCGATCAAAAAATACAGAGAAGGAATTAAAAAAAAAAAAAAAAGGACAGAAAAAGGAAACTTCTTATTTTCACAATTGACCTGGTCCATTCTTATGAAATGGACGTGCTTTCATAATTTCACCATATTTCAAATTTAAAATGTGAAAAAGGATGCCATAGTATCATAAATTTGCCGTAAATATCAATAACTATAGCAAAATGTAATATATAATATAAATAAATAAAAAGGAAGAGTTCAAAATTTCAAACTTTGACATTTGACACCTTATCAAGCACTCGCGCACAGACGATCCTTTTTTTTTTTTTTTTTGAGTTGTAATAGTACATAAATATTACTCCATTATTATTATTATTTCGGGAGAATTTGTTAAAAGCCTAGTCAAACAATAACATCGGTTAAATAAACTCCTTTAAATGTTTTTTGATAAAATAGCCTTCAACTATCAAACACAATAAACAAACAATGTCAAATGTCATGAATACCCTCACCATTGGAAAAGACCCTAACACCCTTATCAATCCAATTAAATCCCCCAATTCAATTTTTGATCCCCAAAATCACAATAACTCGTTTTCTTCTCTTCAACTATTCTTGCTACTCTAAAATCCTATTCTTCATTATATTCTTCACATATTTGGGTATCTTATGAATATTTATCATCTATTAAGAATTTACATTTGAAGAAAAAAGAAATATAATTTTAGAAATCTTATATAAATTGTACATTTATTAATGAATATAGTATTAAATAGTATTTAAGTTGGTGTTGTTTTTGTACTTAGTGTGTTTTTTTTATGTTGTTTGCAACTATTGGAAGGTAATGACAATCCAACTGTTATCCGAAATATAGAATGTCATTCCAGTTGTTTTTCACTACGTAAAATGGCACTACAGTCGTTATCTAATGTGATTTGATTTTTTTCAACGAAACGATCTCTAATAATGGACTCCTCACGTAAATAACATAGAAAAATTGCATGTCACAAAGAAATGTTGAAATGACATAGCTTTTATATTATCGAGATGGTGAAATCACAAGTCGTCCCACTCATATGTGTCGATTAAATTAATGAACATATCTCTTAACTTTTATACGTCATGTGCATATTATAACGTAAATAAGCTCAACCTATTATTTTTCAAGGCACGAATAGGTCATGGCTACTTACAGTCGTGTTTACACATGCAACAACACGGGCCGTTTTCAAGTCCAGTAACAACATTTGTGTCGTTTTCAAGTCCAGTAACGACACTTGTGCCATTATGTTGATTTCTCAAATACTTTGCTTCCTTTTCAATATAACGACCTCAAAAATTGGATTCCCCAACTTGAGAAAGTCTGAAAGTTGATCAAGTGACAAAGAATGATTGAGTTGGCATAGGTTATACGATATCGAGTTGATGAAATCACAAGTCATTGTAATTCGTTAGAAAGTATAATTAATGAGCTTATCTCTCAACTTTTGTAAACGGCATTTCCATCTTTCAACTTAAATGAGTTCAATCTATTGGTTCTCGAGAGCATGGATTGATTGTGGCTGCTTATACTCGGGTTTATAAACAGAACGTCACAAGTGTCGTGTACCGACACATGTGCCGTTCTGATGACTTCTCCAATATTTTGCTTCTTTTTCACCTTAATGACCTTAAAAATTGTACCCAATGACTTAAGGAAGTCAGAAATGTCGATCAGCCGTTTTAGATACTTGTTTATTGACAGAATGACAAAAGTGTCATTTAACGGCACATATGCCGTTCCGATGATTTCTCCCAATATTTTGATTCCTTTCCGCCGCTACGACCTCAAGTACTATACCCCCTAACTTAAGGAAGTCGGAAATGTCGATCATGTGAAAAATAATGATAGAATAGACATAGATTATATGATATCTTGTTGGTGAAATCACAAGTCACTGTATTGATTCGTTAGAAAATATAATTAATGAGTGTGACTCTCAAATTTTCTGCACGGCATGTCCATCTTGCAACTTAAATAAGTTCGAATTATTGATTATCGGGGTTCGGAGGGGTCGTGGCCGCTCGTACTCATGTTTATTGGCAGAACGTCACAAGTGTCGTGTACCGGCACGTGCCTTTTGATGATATCTCCAATATTTTGCTTCCTTTTCGCCTTAACGACCTTAAGAATTGTACCCAATGACTTAACTTAAGGAAGTCAGAAATGTTGATCAGCTGTTTTAGATACTTGTTTATTGACCAAACGACACAAGTGTCGTTTAACGGCACATGTGCCGTTCTGATGATTTCTCCAATGTTTTGATTCATTTTCGTCGCTACGGCCTCAAGCATTGTACCCCCTAACTTAAGGAAGTTGGAAATGTCGATCAAGTGAAAAATAACGATAAAATTGACATAGATTAACGATATCTTGTTGATGAAATCACAAGTCATTGTATTGATTCGTTAGAAAATATAATTAAGGGGTATAACTCTCAAATTTTCTGCACGGCATGTCCATCTTGCAACTTAAAATAAGTTCGAATTATCAATTATCGGGGTTCGAAGGGGTCGTGGCCGCTCGTACTCCTGTTTATTGACAGAACGTCACAAGTGTCGTGTACCAGCACATGTGCCATTATGATGATTTCTCCAATATTTTGCTTCCCTTTCACCTTAACGACTTTAAGAATTGTACACAATGACTTAACTTAAGGAAGTCAGAAATGCCGATCTGTTGTTTTAGATACTTGTTTATTGACCAAACGACATAAGTGTCGTTTAACGGCACACGTGCCGTTCTGATGATTTTTCTAATATTTTTCTTCATTTCCACCTTACCGACCTTAATCATTGTACCCCATGACTTAAGGAAGTCAGAAATGTCGATCAACAGTTTTAGATACTTGTTTATTGACAGAACGACACAAGTGTCGTTTAACGGCACATGTGCCGTTATGATGGTTTCTCTAATATTTTGATTCCTTTTCGCCGTTACGACCTCAAGCATTGTACGCCCTAACTTAAGGAAGTCGGAAATGTCAATCATGTGAAAAATAAAGATAGAATTGACATAGAAAGAACGACACAATTGTCGTTTAATGGCTCTTTGTGCCGCTATATTGATTTATCAAATATTTTGTTTTTTCTCGACGCAACGACATCTAACATTGGATCCCCTAACTTAAAAAAAGTCGAAAATGTTGATCACGTGACAAAGAACGATTTAAATGACGTGGATAATACGATATCGAGTTCATGAAAACATAAGTAACTCTACTGATTCATTAGAATATAATTAATGAGCACATCTCTCAACTTTTGTAAACGGCATGTCCATCTCTCAACTTAAATGTGTTCAATTTAGTGGTTCTCGGGGCATGAATTATTCGTGATTGCTTATACTCATGTTTACGGCTCTTGTGACATTCTGATAATTTCTCCAATATTTTGCTTCCTTTCCTCCGCAACGACCTTAAGCACTGGACCCCCTAATGGCACTTAGGGCATGGACGGATCGTGCCTACTTATAGTTGTGTTTATAGACAGAACGACACAAGTGTTGTTCTAGTGGATCTTTCATTCTCAAACATTGGATCGATAAAGTACGCAAAAAAAGTTGTTCACGTGACAAAGAATGATTGAAGTGACATAAATTATTTGATATAAAGTTGATGAAATCACGATTGATTCTATTGCTTTCAACAAAATACGAATAATGAGCATATCTCTCAATTTTTTTAAATGTTATGTCCATCCTACAACTTAGATGAGTTCAACTTATTATTTCTCTCGAACGGAGGGGTCGTGGATGCTTAAACTCGTGTTCATAGATAGAATGACACAAGTGTCGTTTTATTATCAGTAACGTTATTCTCCTTTATTTTCATTTGTTTCCAATACAACGACCTTCGAAATTGAATTGTCATAGATTATACGATATCGAGTCGGTGAAATACAAGTCATTGTATTGATCTATTAGAAAATATAATTAATGAGCACATCTCTCAAACTTTTGTAAAATGCGCGTTCATTTTGCAACTGAAATGAGTTCAACTTATTGGTTCTTGGGGCATGGACGGGTCGTGCGTGCTTATAGACAGAACGACACAAGTGTCGTTTTATTTACAGTAACAGCACAAATGTCGTTCTAGTGCGTCTTTCATTCTCAAACATTGGATCCGTAAAGTACGCAAGAAAAGTTGTTCACGTGACAAAGAATGATTGAAGTGACATAAATTATTTGATATAAAGTTGATGAAAGCAC
>CAIGRS010167286.1:0-25652 GCA_903798395.1 Fraxinus floribunda | reverse complement strand
TATTAAAAATTGGGGCGTTACAGAACGTCTCTGATAATTGTCTTTCCTTTTTTTTCCCCAAAAAAAGAGGAAAATTTTGATTGTGTTTTATGGTCCCCTCATCGGGAGATTTTGGTCTGATTCGGAATTTCAATTTGATTCCTTCCTCGCTTGTTTCTGCCCTACTTTTGTATTTATATTCATTTCGTTTGCCCAGCGCTGCATCGAGCTTCAGATTTTGGAAATGGCAGTTAAAGCTCACCGCACCGCAGATGCCACATCGAGTACAGATGCCCACCGAGTGCTGCAAACCCACCACCGGCAGTTAAAGTTCACCGCACCAATTGGAAGATTAGGGCATGCTTTTCTCCCAAGTTTTCAAAACTTCAAATCGTGGTTTCCTTTAGGTTTGGGCCTGTATTGCAGGAGATTTTGCAATTGAGGGTCTTGAAGCTTCTATGTTCACTTGTAATTTGTCCTTAAGTTTTAATCAAAATCATAATGGTCCGAAAAGTTCGTGCAGTGACCGTTTTTGAAAGGGTCTGGAACTTAAGTGACCGTTGCTGCAAGATTTAAACTTCAGTGACCGTTTCGTTATTTTTAGGTAACTTCATTGACCGTTTGTGAAATTAACCCTTGTCTTTTTAAAAAAAAATACTCATATTTTATATTTGTATAAAATATTTAAGTGTACTTTTGTCTTTTAAACATCACTCCGGTCGGTGCGAGAAGAAGGAATAAGGCCTAGCTACTGGGAGCGGATTGGAGCAGCAATATGGGGCGTGGCTCCGAGCTAGTTGGAAAAAACTAAATGTGAATAATACACCGACGGGAAGAGGCCAAGTTCACGACCAATCAGAGATGAATCGTAGGGACGCTGCTGGCCAATTTTGGAAAAATTCGGACACAAATGGAAACTCTCTGCAAACTAAGGAATATCTGGATTTAATTGCTGACTTACTGCCAAAACCCACGGTAGATAATTCCGAAAATCGGGCCAATGAATTACCACAAAATCCCGTGAACACTTCGCTGAATTCAATGAGGACAGATTTGATAATGGATACAATAAACAAGGAAAATATAGGTGGGTCGACAGGTGCACGTGCTAGAGTGGGGTCGGCCTCACCTCCATTGGAGCCCAATCAACAGAAAGCCCATGAAGAGAAAGTCTTGAGCCCACAGAATTTGGTCAACCATAAGGGCCCAGTAAGTGGGAAATCATGGAGGAAAAGAGCAAGAGCAAGCCCACTTACAACCATTCCCAAAGTTGTTCTCTTAGACAACAGTAAAGAGGAAAGCAGTGGCCAAAAACGTAAGGAAACAGATAGGGTTGAACAAACAATGCAAAAGAAGATACGTAGTCTGATCGATGAAGAAATCAATTCACCTATAGGCAGCCCTGCTAATCGCCATGAATCTGCTGTGCTGGAACTGTCGAGGGCTTGGGAACCCTCAGGTAGTTCGTGAACTTCACCATTGGGTGAAGGAGAAACTCCCACATGTGGTTTTTCTCTCCGAAACCAAAATTCATAAAAGCAAATTGGAGAGGATAAGGGTAAAGTTAAGGTTTGATTATTGTTTTGGTGTGGATAACATATGGCGGAGTGGTGGCCTGACAATTTTTTGGAAGGAGAAAGTGAATGCTTCGATTCTCAATTTCTCAATAAGCCATATTTCATTGAATATTATAGATGGTAATACCAACTCACCATGGGTTTTATCTAGATTCTATGGTAATCTTATTCCTGAAAGAAGGCAGGAAAGTTGGCAGATGATGAGAAGATTAATCTCGAAAAATCCGTTTCCATGGCTCATAATGGGAGATTTTAATGAAATCCTTAATCTTAATGAGAAGTTAGGGGGTACAATTAGACAATTTTCTTAAATGGAAAACTTTAGTAAAGTGTTAGAAGACTGTGAACTGACTGATTTGGGTTATGTTGGCTCCAAGTTCACATGGTGTAATAAGAGGCAGGGAAAGCATTTTACCAAGGAGAGGCTGGACAGAGCACTTGCTAATGCATTCTTCCCTTATTTGTTCTGCAATTGTGAGGTGCATGTACTCCCAACAGTTAACTCGGATCATAATCCCTTATTAATCAAATGTATTAAAGGTCCTATTCAGTTGAAACCCAATGTTCCAAAGTTGTTCCGTTATGAAGCGGTATGGTTTAGGAAACAGGAGTGCAAAGACATCATTGAAAGTGCCTGGTCACACCATGGGGGTCAAAGCAGTTCATTTGGATGGTTCAAAGAGGGATTAATGAGATGCAAGGAGTACCTTGAATTTTGGGCCAGGTGTAATGAAGGAGCCACTAAAAAGGAGCTTAAAGTAAACATGCAGAAGGTTCGATCGTTGCAGAAGGATAACCAAGGGGACTTGAACGAGAGTATTAGAGACATTCAAAATCGGGTTGATTCACTGTTAGAAGACGAAGAAATTAAATGGAGGCAACGCTCTAAACAAATGTGGGAATGACAGAGGTGAAATGTCCACTACACAGGATAAAATTGATAATACGTTCCAACTGTTCTACCAACATTTATTCTCGTCCTCTTATCTGAATGGCATTGCAGAGGTGATCCAGGACCTTGAGGTCAAGGTCTCCCCTGGCATTAATGATCAACTACAGAGATCCTGCACCGACGAGGAAGTAAAGTAAGCAATTTTTGAAATAGACCCGATGAGCTCTCCTGGCCCCGATGGTTTCTTTACTGGTTTTTATTAAGACAACTGGGAATCCATCGGAGAAGGAGTCTGTACAGCATTTAAAGAGCTTTTCGTTACGAAGCAAGGATTCAATGAGATAAATGAAACTTTTATTGTTTTGATTCCTAAGAAAAAGAATCCTTTATCTGTGTCTGATTTTAGACCTATTAGTCTTTGTAATGTTCTTTATAAAGTTGTATCAAAAGTCTTAGCTAACAGACTTAAACATTTCTTGTCTGGTATTATTTCACCAGTACAAAGCGCATTTTTTCCAGGAAGGTTAATCTCTGATAACATTATTGTGGCATATGAAGCAATGCACTCCATGAAGTATCGAGTTAAAGGGAAGAAAGAAGGCTATATGGCACTTAAGTTGGATATAAGCAAGGCATATGACCGTATAGAGTGGAGTTTCCTTGAAGCTGTCTTAAGGAAACTAGGCTTTGGAGAATAGTGGACTGAGCTTATTATGGAATGTGTGAAGACTGTAAAATACTCACTGATCATCAATGGAGAGCCATAACGTCAGTTCCAGCCCTCTAGAGGTCTGAGGCAAGGGGATCCTTTGTCCCCTTACCTCTTCATTATCTGTTCAGAAGTACTCAGCAACTTGCTGGATAAAGCAGAGGCGAAAGGGATCATCTCAGGTTTTCCATTTGCAAGAGGTAACCTGTTAATGAATCACTTATTTTTCGCAGATGATAGCTTGATATTTTGCAAGGCAAATGTATTGGAATAGTGTAGGTTGTCCTACCTTCTGAACTCTTTGGAGCGGCGTCAGGGCAATAGCTTAATATGGAAAAGACATCAATTTTCTTCAGCAGCAACACAAGGCAGGAAATTAAGTCAGCTGTACTACATGAAGCTGGAGTTAGAGAAGCAAAATCTCTTGAGAAGTATCTGGGTTTGCCGGCCTATTTTGGAAGGAATAAAATGTCAGCGTTCAAACCGGTACTTGACTCGATACGTAGCAGAATGAATACCTGGACAGTGAGGTTTATCTCATAGGCTGGTAAAGAAGTCCTTGTCAAGGCGATTATCCAAGCTATCCCAACATATTGTATGAGTATCTTCAAACTTCCACGATCCATCCTCCAAGCAATTAATCGGTAAGTTAAGAATTTTTGGTGGGAAAGCAGAGGAGATAAAACAAAGATGTAATGGCTCCCTTGGAACTTGTTAAGGACTTCCAAAATGACTGGAGGGCTCGGCTTCAGAGATTTTGAACACTTTAATGCAGCATTATTGGCTAAGCAGGGCTGGAGGCTAATCTAAAATCCCGGCTCACTGGCTGCAAAGGTGCTCAAAATGAAATACTTCAGTGGAACAGACTATTTAAACAGCAAAATTGGCAGCAATGCCTCCTACATTTGGAAGAGTTTCTCCGATATTAGAGACGTGTTGTGAGTGAGCTTATTCTGGCGAATAGGGAATGGTAAATCAGTAGTTATCGGAAAGGACAAATGGATACCCGAAGTCTCCAGTTTTCAATTTAAAACTCCGCTACATGACATGCTACTGAATGGCAGAGTAAGCGGTCTCATCAATGCATAATCGAAATCTTGGAATATGCACTTAGCTTCTCAACTCTTCTATGAGTCGGAAGCAAATATCATCTGCAGGATTCCCATTAGTCTATGTGGTAGCTCGGATAAAATCATTTGGAGGGGAACAAAGGATGGAAAATTCACGGTTAAAAGTGCATACCATTTTATCAGTCAGCTGAAACTCAACTCATTGGGGTCAATGTTCGTATAGCAATACTCAAAACGGAGTCTGGAGGAAAATATGGCATCTTAAGGCCTCTAATGCAAGTAAATTGCTATTGTGGTGCGCAACTCATGACTCCTTACCTACAAACCTGAACCTGTACAGAAGGAAAATAAGGCTGCCCAAGATATTTGGGGCGCTAGCTCACGAAAGATACAGAAAATGTCTCTCATGTCATTAAATTTTAAAGATCTAGTTTGTCACCTATTTAACAAACTGACTGAGGAGGAAATGGAGGCGTTTACAGCTACAGTATATCTGATTTGGAAGAGGCGAAACTCTTTTGTTTTTGAGAACAAAATTGATGACCCTGCAACAATCCTAAGCAGAGCCCGACAATATGCGGTGGAATACAGAACTGTGAACTCTTTACCAGTTAGAACCAGCAATAGAGAAGCTCAGAATTCCCAATCTTGGATTGCTCCTCCTATGAATAAGACCAAAATTAATTGGGATGCAGCGGTAGACTCGGCTAATTGTCTTGTTGGAATCGGTGTGGTAGTGAGAGACTGGACTGGAAATGTCAAAGCCTCGCTCATATAAAAAAGAAATGTTTTCCCTGATACTTTTTTGGCTGAATCCCTCGGAGCGTTGGAAGCTGTATCACTGTGCAAACAGCTTGAGTTGACATCGATCATTCTAGAGGGAGATGCGCTTAACGTTGTGAAGGGATTAAATGGAAAATCGAATTTTTGGAACTATCCGAGGTTACTGATTCAGGACACAAAGAGTATGCTGGGTCTTTTTCATTCTTGGTCCGTGAGTCATTACCCAGAGAGGTTAATGTGGTAGCTCATACATTAGCAAAGAAAGTGATGATAACCAAATCTGACCGAGCTCGAGGAGGGACGACCTCTTTCATCCCAAAGTAACAATCACTCCTCGGGTTTAGGTCCTCGGGAGAGACCTCTTTGACCGACCAGCTTAATGAGTCTCGACTGGTCCTTCGTTACTCCCCCTCGTCCCTGAGATCATCCATAAAAGAAGAGTCCTTCCTAAGGATGGAGTTTATCCACACGCCAGAGTCCTATCTCTATCCAAACACCCCCGGAATACCAAATCATCTAGAATTACAACTCCTAATTGCTCTAGGACTCACAAATGCACCCACCATGGTAGTCCCACTAGGAGTCCACCATCTACCTCTATAAATACATCATCCCAATTCATTATCAAGGTACGTTTTTATACACAATTTACAGCATATTTTCTCTCTCTATTTTTTCCTGTCTGACTTAAGCATTGGAGGGGCGACGAGGACCAACCCCGACGCCTTTGTTTCAGGTATTGGAGGATCTTGTTCGTGCTCATTCTCAGTCGTCAAGCTCGGATTTCATCAGGTGCGATTTTTGGTAGCATCATTGGCGCCATCTGTGGGAAGCGCTACCAAAAGTCATGGTCAACACGCGTTCAGGACTCCCACAAGCAAGTTCGTCTACACCAAATTCATCGCCTGTCATGGATCCTGTGACCGGGCAGGAGGAACCCCCCGCGCTGCCTAATGCAAGGGCGTTTGAGGAACTTCGCCAGCAAGTTGCGGCGCTGACCCAGTTGCTAAGCCAGAGGAACGACCATCCGGCATCGGAAGTCCCCCCAGAGCCAGCAGTCGGACAGCAAGGAGGGTTCATGAATGATGCTCGTGCTTGAGATACACACGAAGTACACTATAACGATGGGTCCGGGGCCTCGGGTGTCCCTCTAGTAGCTCAGGCCTCGGGACTGGTAACTATGGACACAAACGAGCTGGCCAAGATCATAAAGGACGGAATCGCTGCTGGGCTGTAGAAGAATGCCCAAGGAACAACGGGATATGCCCCAAATACTCCATTCACGCCGGAAGTGCTTTCATTCCCCTTGCCAGACCAATTTAAGCTCCCCCGTATGAAAGAATATGATGGGACGACCGACCCTATCAACTATCTCAACGTGTACACGGACGTCATGAATCTGCAGGTGGCTCCGAATCCAGTGATGTGCAAAGCTTTTCCCCAAACTTTGACTAACGCTGCTAGGGATTGGTTCTCAACCTTAGAGCCGAACTCCATCGCTTCGTTCTTCGACCTGGCTGATAAGTTCTCCTCTTTCTTTGCTAGTAGCAAGCGTATCAGGAAGACGGCGGCATCCCTCATGCAGCTAAGGCAGGGGTCGAACGAAATACTGCGAAATTTCATGACGAGGTTTAACGAGGAAAGACTCCAGATACCTGACCTTCACATAACTGCTGCAATCTCAGCCCTTACATATGCAATCAGGTGCGAGGCTTTCAAAATGTCACTGTCCAAAAACCCCCCGAAAGCCGTGACCGACCTACTTACCCGAGCTGAGAAATACATCAACATGGAGGAAACACTTTACCCGAGGAGGAATTCTCACCCCGACCTCGAAAAAACCCAAGCATAAGAGGCAATACGACTCCAATCCTCGTCCTGAGGTGAACAGGGGGAAGCAGAGGCAGGATACACAGTTAGCACCACTGACCCGTCCGAACACTTCGAAGTCAAACATTTTGATGGAAATTAAAGATATGAAGGAACTTAAATGGCCTTCCAGGATGCAGTCGCCTCCAAGTGCTCGGGACAGGACTAAATATTGTGATTATCATCGGGACCATGGGCACACAACAGAGAATTGTAACACGCTCCAGCGAGAGATCGAAGCTTTGATAAAGAGGGGATTTCTAAGCTCGTACATTAGCAATGACAAACGCCCGAGGACCGATCGTGACAAAGGAAAGGGCGCTGAGAAAAAAGGGAATGACCAGCCTACTGCGGGAACAATCAATGTTATTATTGGAGGAATAGCGTCGGGAGGAGACTCCAACAGTGGACGTAAACAATATGCCAGGCAGTATAACCCGAACTTGAGGACGGTGTCAGAAGGTACAGAAGAAATCACGTTCGGACCGCAAGATATGGAAGGTTTGTCACACCCTCATGACGATGCTCTGGTCATATTAGCAATTATAGCCAACTTTGAGGTGAAGAGGATTTTGGTTGATAACGGGAGTGCGGCTAACATACTTTCTCATGAAGCATATTCTAAGATGGGGATTTTGGTTGAACAGCTCATGGCCGTCCAAACCCCTCTGCAAGGTTTTGGAGGCGGTACAATTATTCCGGAAGGAGTCGTCAATCTACCACTGACATTGGGATCAGGTCGAAAGCAGGTGACTGAACTTACATCGTTCCAGGTTGTGCGTCTTTCGATGGCCTATAACGCAATCTTGGGAAGGCCATTACTCAACAAGATCAGAGCCATCATCTCTACTTTTCACCTCGCTATGAAGTTCCTCGCAGGAGGTGGGGTGGAGGTCGTCCGTGGAGATCAAACAGCTACTAGACATTGCTACATGACCAGTGTTAGGGGAATAAACCCCAACGTAATGCAGATATCACCACCCGAGCTCGATCTCGACACCCGAGGAAGACTAGCTTCGGTGGAAGAACTGATGGAGCTCGAGCCCGACAAGAAGGTGACGATTGGCCGGGATCTCGACGCTGACGTCATGACTGCGCTCGTGACATACTTGTCCCGCAATATTGACGTATTCGCATGGAATGTGGAAGACATGCCCAGGATAGACCCAACGATCGCAGTTCATAAGCTAAATATCAATCCTGGTGCCAAGCCGGTCAAGCAAAGGAAGAGACAGTTCGCACCTGAACGTCGCGAGGTTATACGGGGAAGAGGTTGGAAAGCTAATCAGTGCTCGGTTCATTCAGGAGGTCCAGTACCCTGATTGGCTTGCCACATAGTGCTCGTCAAGAAGGCTAACAACAAATGGAGAGTTTGCATTGATTTTACCGATCTTAACAAAGCATGCCCAAAGGACAGTTATCCTCTCCCTCGAATTGATAACCTAGTGGATAGTACTTCTGGTTACAAACTGTATAGCTTTTTGGATGCATTCTCTGGATATCATCAAATCCTCATGGCCGAGGAAGACCAGGAGAAAACGTCTTTTATGGCCGACTCTGCCATATATTGTTATAGGGTCATGCCATTCGGGTTGAAGAACGCAGGAGCCACTTATCAAAGGTTGATCAACAAAATATTTGCTAAAATGATTGGAAGGAACATTGAGGCTTACGTGGACGACATGGTGGTCAAAAGCAAACAAGCTACGCATCATATTAAAGATCTTGAGGAAGTGTTCTCTACCCTCCGAGAATACAAGATGAAGTTGAATCCTGCCAAGTGTGTTTTCGGGGTAGCCTCGGGAAAGTTTCTAGGCTTCATGATCACTCATCGGGGAATTGAGGCCAACCCTGATAAAATACAGGCGTTTACATCCATGGAGTCCCCGAAAAATAAGAAAGAGGTACAGAAATTAACAGGTCGTGTCGCAGCATTGAACAGGTTTATGTCCCGAGCAGCGGATAGGTGCTTTCCTTTCTTCAAGGCTCTAAGAGGATGTCAAGACTTCGAATGGACCGAAGACTGTGAGAAAGCATTCCAAGAATTGAAGCACACTCTAGCAACCCCACCAGTTCTTACAAAAGCCAGAACCTGGGGATACTCTGTTCCTATACTTGGCAGTTTCTCAGAATGCTGTAAGGGTGTTGGTAAAAGAGGTGAACAAAGCTCAACAATCGATATATTATGTTAGCAAGGTATTACTCGATACGGAGACCAGATATACATTGGCAGAACAACTAGCTCTTGCATTGGTAATGGCCGCGCGGAAATTGCGACAGTATTTCCAATCTCACCCCATCGTAGTGCTTACTAACCAGCCGCTCAAGCATATTTTGCAGAAGCCCGACGTATCTGGAAGATTACTAAAATGGGCCATCGAATTGGGGAAATTTGATATTGAATTTAGGCCCCGACCGTCGATCAAAGCACAGGCCTTGGCCGATTTTATTGCAGAACTCACCCCAAGGCCTCGGGGGCCAGGGGACGACCCGACCAGAGACAAGATAGAAGTGTGGGAAATATTTGTTGACGGAGCGTCAAACTCCTCGGGATCAGGTGCAGGGGTCATTCTCGTCAGCCCAGACGGACGTACAGAAATACAATGTGCGCTCCGATTTGAGTTCAATGCTACAAACAACGAAGCAGAATATGAAGCCGTTATAATTGCGCAAGAGCTCGCCATTAATCTTGAGCTTGGACACATCAAAATATACAGTGACTCGCAACTACTGGTCGGGCAGATTGAAGGAGCGTTCGAAAGGAAAGACGAGAAGATGAGCTTGTATTGTTTAAAAGTCCATGATCTTCAAAGGCAGTTCAAAAGTTGTGAGATAGTAAAGATCTCTCGAGCCGATAATTGTAAAGCCGATGCCTTGTCTCGACTTATTTTTATGGGGGTTGACAGTCTTGACAGAACAGTCTATGTGAAGCTTGTGATGGAGCCAAGCACTAAGCAAGCACCCCACTGTTATGGACATCGAGCATGAGCCTTGTTGGATGGACCCGATAGTTGATTTCATAACCAATGGAAATTTGCCCAGCGACCCTAGGATGACGAGGAGTATTCGAGCTCGGGCACCAAGGTATTGCATGATCAGGGGAATCCTATTTCGTCGGAGTTTCACTCTACCATACCTTCAATGCCTCAAACCCTCGGAGGCCGCTCAAGCCTGATCAGAAGTTCATGAAGGAGTGTGTGGGAACCACCAAGGAGCCCAGGCTCTAGCTTTCAAGCTTATAAGGTATGGATACTACTGGCCAACCATGAAGAAGGACGTCGCGGATTATGTCAAGAGATGTGACAAATGTCAGAGGTTTGGCAACGTCATCCACTCTCCGGCTGAGGAACTCACCACCGTGCATTACGCCGTCCCCTTTGAACAGTGGGGTGTCGACATCCTCGGCCCCTTCCCACTTGCCCAAGGATAATTGAAGTTTGTCGCCATAGCAGTTGAATACTTCACTAAGTGGGTCGAGGCCGAGCCCTTGGCAACAATTTCGGAGCCCAAATTAAGGTCATTCGTCTGGAAGTCTATCGTTTGCAGAGTCGGAATACCCAGGGTCCTCATAACTGATAACGGGAGACAGTTTGATAATTCGGAGTTCAGAAAATTTTACACTAACTTAGGGATTGGCCACCGTCTGAAATCCGTGTCACACCCTCAGAGCAATGGCCTCCCTGAGGTCACAAACCGAATAATTCTGCAAGATCTCAAAACCAGGCTTGGAGATGTTAGAGGAACTTGGCCAGACGAGCTACCATCCATACTTTGGACATATAGGACATCTCACAAAACCACGACCGGTGAGACTCCATTTATGTTAGCATTCGATGTGGAAGCTACCCTCCCAATCGAGACCAGGCTGTCAAGTCTCAGGATGCTTGAGCCCGAGATCGGGGAACGAACAACTGAACATCTGGACCTCTTTGAAGAAGTAAGAGAACAAGCTTCAATAAGGGTCGCTTCTTACCACAACAGAACAGCAAAATACTTCAATAGCACGGTGAAGACCAGGAAGTTCAGAGTAGGAGATCTAGTGTTGAGGAGGGCTGAAGCCGCTGGTCATGCCCCAGGGAAGCTTGGAGCCATTTGGGAAGGTCCTTTTGAAGTCATAAGACAAGTTCACAAAGGAGCCTACAGCTTAAGGGACACTTCGGGAAGACCACTGGCCAGGCCATGGAATGCTGACAACCTGAAGATCTACCACAAGTAGCCTATCTCCTTAGTAGTCTCATTCGTTTTGAATTTTTTAGTTTGTCGGGCATGCGTGCCCTGCGTCTTTTAATTTTCCAGATTCAATTTCCACATTTAATGTTTAGAAAGTTTTCAGTTGAATAAAATCACACAGGGGTTCCTTCCCCACGAGATGCTCCTAAACATCAAAGCCTTGCCCCGAGCAAGCACTTCAAAGCCTTGCCTTAGAGCAAGCACATCAAAGCCTTACCCCGAGCAAGCACCTCAAAGCCTTACCCCGAGCAAGCAACTCAAAGCTTTGCCTTAGAGCAAGCACATCAAATCCTTGCCCCGAGCAAGCACCTCAAAGCCTTTCCTTAGGGCAAGCACCTCAAATCCTTGCCCAGAGCAAGCACCTCAAAGCCTTGCCTTAGGGCAAGCAACTCAAAGCCTTCCCCCGAGCAAGCACCTCAAAGCCTTGCCTTGGGCAAGCACCTCAAAACCTACTAACGAGCACCAAAATCCTTACCATCCTCGGGCAACAATTCTAGAGCTCGAGCTCGTAGTCCCATAAGATTGAACGAAATATTCCTCGGGTACTATACCTCGGGATATGATCAAATTATTCCTCGGGATCACAACTTATTTTCTAAATTAAGATGCTCGAGGTCATTGTTCAATTACTCCTCGGGTCCCAAACATGGTTAATATTAAGTTGCTCGAGGTCATTGTTCAGTTACTCCTCGAGTTCAAAACTTTGTTGATTAAAACAAAAGTGGTCAAGTTTTACCCCACCACTCTCCTCGAGTTAAGCACTATTGATTGAAATAAAAATGCTCGAGAATCCAAGTGCTCGAGAATGAATAAAACTGATAAGAGGGCTCGGGAACCCAAGTACGACAAAAGAAATTATTAACAGTAACGCTCGAGAATACACAGCTTGGCATGCAAAAGACGAACGTAATGACAAAGCATTGTTCATGACCAGCAACACAACAGTTATACAAGTTCGGACCAATGGTCGGGAAAAATACATTGTCAAAATGTTCAAAAACTTTGAAAAAGCCTATTCATGATCGTCAGTCCCCGGGGCCCCGGGGCACAGACATCGTTGACCTCATCTTCATCGTCAGCACCATCTCCATCTTCGACCACCGTGCCTTCCGACGACGACAGTTCGAGCCCTTCAAATACTTCCGGAGCCCACGTCAAATCTGCAGCAGGAACCTCAGGAAACTTAGAACGAAGGAATGCTCGGGCTTGCTTGAACGCATAGTTGTACGAGCCGACGGTGTATTCACCCTTTATTTCCCTGAGCTCGTCCGACCTCTTAAAGTCGTCGATAGCCTCAAAATGGATGCCCTCGAGTTTGGCCTCGAGCTCTTTCGTCCTATGAAGAAGCTCGAGCTTGGATTCCTCGGCCATAGCCTTCGCAGCCTCCGTTTCCTCCCGAGCTTGTCGGAGCATGGCCTCGAGATCTGAATTCTCCTTCAAGGATTGAGCAACCTTTGCCTCGAGCTCGACAATATTCTGGACACGACGATCTAGTTCTTGCTCGAGCAAAGCCACTCTCCGATCCTCTCCCTCCGACCTCAGAGACATAGCCCGAGCCACAGTCAGCGCCTGCATTAAACAAAAGGTAGAATTAGTGCTCGAGCTCGGGATTGTAGGGACGAGATTGAGCGAACGTTACCTTTAGTGTCAAGGCCTCGACCACCTTGAAGCCTTCGGCCACGGTGGTATCATCTCTTCGGTATTTCTCGAGGAGTTCGGGAACGAGCACACACTGCTCGACCCGTTGGGCAGACGGTATGCTCGGGATGTCATCCTCGAGGTCGACAACCGCTTGGGTTCCTCCAGTCGTCGAAGCTCGAGCATTTTGAGAATATGGGAGCTCGGGCTCATCCGCGGCAGCTCTAGATGTCTCGCCTGGACCTCTTATTGGTTGCTCGGTATACCCCTCCCGAGGCCTCTTCTTATGTTTCTTGCCAACAGGCTTAGCAGCGGGAGTCTTCGGCCTCTTATTCACTGCTCGAGTCAAATCAGCAGGATCAAACGCCATTTCGATAGCTGTGGAAACAAAACACAAGTAATTAGGACGAGGACACTCCAGAGCGAGCTATAAAAAAAAGGTGTAGAGTGCGTGCTCCTACCCTCAATGCCCTTAAGGTCGAGGACATCGTCCTCGAGGAGATCATCCATGACATATGATAACGGCTCGAGCTCGGCCAAGCACTGTCTATCTCTCTCTAACACCTCGAAATAAGCCTGACCCTCGTTGAAATGTTCTGTGCTCGGGACAGTCCACCTCGGACTAAAAGGTTGGTCGGGTTCGGGGGGTTGAATAAAAAAGTATTTAGACTTCCATCCTTTGAGGGAGCTCGGCATTTTAGGGACTCTAAACTCTCCTCGGGAAGAGAAGTATACGAAACAGTTGAATCCTGGGAGTGACTTCAGCTCGAATAACATCCTGAGCAGGTCTAACCTCGGGACGATCAATAAATACCTACAAGCTATGAAAAAATAGACAAGCATCCTCCACCCATTGGGAACCAGTTGCCCGGGACACATGTTGTGCTCGGTCAGGAACTCGAGGAAGAAGGGGTGAAGGGGCCACCTTAATCCCCCTTTAAGTGACTCTCTATAGACGACTACCTCTCCATCCCGAGCACTCATCAAATCATCCTCAGGTCCAGGAAGACGAACATCACACAAGGGCATCAACCCAAATTCACGAGCTATGCCTATCACCTCGTGCTCCTTATACCTACTGCTAAGCTCGGGGTACGAAAGGGCGGGATGACTGTCAATCGGAATAGCATAAGGAATAAGGGGGTGATCCTCCTCAGGCGATGAACCCAACGCCGAGGAACTACCACTACCAGACATCTTCTATAAATAAAAACTTAAAATAAACCAAGTGAGAGGCACGAGCTTAATCCTAAAATCGAGAACGTCCGAGGAGTCCTTGATGATTTGGAAAGCGCCAAATGAAGTGGGGTAGGGAGGTATTTATAAGACCCTGGGAAAGCCAAAGGTCACTCAATCCCATCCGTCCATGACATGCCACGTGGCGATCATCCACCACAGGTAATCATTTGGCTCGAATATTTATGCCACGCGTCATAACGCCACGTGCTTAGTTGGCTCCTCATTTAAGAGTGGACGAGCCATTCATAAGACCGAGCATCCTGCTCTCAAGTATGCTCGATCTGAACCTGGCACAATGTCGTGTGTGTCTTCGAGAATCAAGTGCTCATCCAGTTGCATTGCTCCCAGAACCCCAAAGGTCGTGCCCTAGTACCAATGCACGAAGGCCAATGATGATAACCAAATCTGAGCGAGCTCGAGGAGGGACGACCTCTTTCATCCCAAAGCAACAATCACTCCTCGGGTTTAGGTCCTCGGGAGAGACCTCTTTGACCGACCAGCTTAATGAGTCTCGACTGGTCCTTCGTTACTCCCCCTCGTCCCTGAGATCATCCATAAAAGAAGAGTCCTTCCTAATGATGGAGTTTATCCACACGGCAGAGTCCTATCTCTATCCAAACACCCCCGGAATACCAAATCATCTAGAATTACAACTCTTAATTGCTCTAGGACTCACAAATGCACCCACCATGGTAGTCCCACTAGGAGTCCACCATCTACCTCTATAAATACATCATCCCAATTCATTATCAAGGTACGTTTTTATACACAATTTACAGCATATTTTCTCTCTCTATTTTTTCCTGTCTGACTTAAGCATCGGAGGGGCGACGAGGACCAACCCCGACGCCTTTGTTTCAGGTATTGGAGGATCTTGTTCGTGCTCATTCTCAGTCGTCAAGCTCGAATTTCATCAGGTGCGATTTTTGGTACTATCAGAAAGCATTTAAACTCTTTGAGGAGAGAATTGTGTTGGAGGGAACTACCCCTTGTATTCGAAACTTGCCATCTTGATTATTTATGAAATCAGTCGTTCTTCAAAAAAATCAACAAAAATTCATTGTCACGAATGATAAATATTTTTGACTGAAGTGGCTGTTTGACCAAGGCATAGCTAAGATAAGATACCCCCGCCGCGCGTGCCTTTGTCCGTCTCCGTCTAGTCCCTACGGTACCATTGACCACAGTCAATTACGGAAGCATTGAAACAGAATCTTCCACTACTACTGCTAAATTGGAAAGAAAATTAACTGTAATTTTAATTTACCAAAGAGGCAGAGCAGAATGCAAAGTATCCCGTTTTCCTCTCTGTAATTTCCTTTTAAGTTTCTGAGAATTATTGGTGTCAAGGGTGCGCGGCAACTCCTTGAATGGCGGCCTCAACCACCACCACCATCTGTGTAAATGTCACTCTAAGAAGGAAGAAATCTATCAACCCTCGTTATTTCCCATTTTCTGGTAATAGTAATGTATTTACTATGCGAAATACGGTGAATTTGAACATGGCGTCTCGGTGCGTCGCCTCCTCGGAGGGTGGTGTGTTTTCCGTCACTTCCCCCGGTCAGTTCGACGTCGACTACCTTGGTCAGAGCACCAAAGGGGATCTTAACCTTAACCTCGACTTGGGTATTTGAAAAATCCATTCTTATTTGGTATTCAATTCATAAATACAGGCGGAGGAATTCTCTGTATACTTTTGGTTTGTCGTTTGTTGGGAATGTAGGATTTGATGAGGAGGCAGGTTTGCAAGGGCCCATTGAGGAAGTAGCAAGGATAGAAGCTCAAGAGGCCGAGAACTTGCTTAATCACTTGGGCATTCCGGTAATTACCATGTGTTTCTGTGTTTTTATATCATCTAGTTCCGTTTCTAAATATAAATGTTGTCCTGCTTCATTCTTTCAAATCGATGCAGGTGCTGCTAAACAGTTCCATGTTATTGAAATCATACTTTATGACAATGCTTTGCAAGTTACTTGTTTATCTACCATAGCCATTCTTACAGCCACTTAATGTGCAAGTTACTTGTTTATCTACCATAGCCATTCTTACAGCCACTTAATGAGCTACTATGTGAACTGTTCTCACACTTTATAGCAAAATATGAAGATCAAATAGCTTGTTTGCTCTATAGTTTTATAGGAGTCTCTAATGTTATGATGAGGAGTTAAAACAGTGGAATACTTGGGTAAAAGCAAGCTATTTGCCACTTTTTGAAGCTTGTTCTTGTCTATATACAATTTCTGTAAATTAACTTTGCATCTTTAACTTTTGTGTCCATTTTCTTTATTTCTTGTGGTTGACTCTAATGTATAACAAAAATGTGCAGGATCCATTATCTGCAAGACATTCTCCCCGTGGCATATTCTGTACCCGCACTCTAAATCTACGGTCCATTAGTGCCATTGGATATGACATGGATTACACGTTGATGCACTATAATGTGATGGTACTCAAATGTTCACTTATTGTATTACCTATGAATCAAATTAGAGGGGGAACTATTCTTTTCCTTCTTGTTAACCCTTAACCAGACATACAATTTTCATGGTTTCTGAATTTCGTTTAACATTTTTTTTGTTATACTAGCATGGAAAATTTCAATTTACTACTATATTATATTGATATCAGTTTGCACTTTTATCTGTTATTTTTATTTTGCTATCTGACATCATTCTCATGTTTATTACCAAAGGTTATCAACGTATCACTTTTGTCATAACAACTTACCATTTTTAATTCTCTATGTTTTCCTATGTCTTGCATTTCATTTTTACTTTAATGTGTTTCTTGTTATAAATGCTGTGGAAACACTATTTTTTTCCTAGATGGAATAAATTGGCATCATTTTGGTTATTTGAGATGCATTTCCAATCTTGCAGGCTTGGGAAGGAAGGGCTTACGACTACTGTATGGACAACTTGAAAAATATGGGTTTTCCTGTTGATGGACTGGCATTTGATCCCGATCTGGTACACTGTAATTTTTTCCCCAAAGTGTAGGTTGACATTATCTACGATGTAAGTTCCAACGAGTCTTCTGGTTTATTATACTTGTAGGTTATTAGAGGCCTTGTAATAGACAAGGAGAACGGAAACTTAGTGAAGGCAGACCGTTTTGGATATATTAAGAGGGCTATGCATGGCACAAGAATGTTATCTACTAGGGAAGTGAGGTGCATTTCAAAACCTTGCTACTATAATTAGGACCATGCTTCTTGTACATTGGGGGATCACCGGCACTCCATCCAATAGGGGGGTGCAATGTGTCCATTATGGACACCTTGATGGATCCCCCAATGTACACATATCCTTATCCCTATAATTATTTGTATAACATGCAAAGTCAGTGGCCAATCTTTTGAAAACTCTGTTTTTTTTTCCCTAAATAGCTTGTTGCAAAGAACATGGTTTAAAAGATGGATACTAGTTTACATAATTTAATGTGGTAGGTGGACTCTGCCATACATTCAATTTTAGGATTTTAAATTTAATCCTTGTAATTAATGTGTATTATTTGGCAAACTGAGGTCATTTTCATATATTGCCTGATAACTTTCTGTGCATGTTAGTGAGATGTACGGGAGAGAACTTGTGGATCTGCGTAAGGAGAGTCGGTGGGAGTTCCTCAATACACTATTCTCCGTATCAGAAGCAGTGGCTTATATGCAGGTAGATAGTGATTGCAGTATGCACATATGGCAATATTTTAAACACTTGTTTAGCTAGTTTATTATCTTGACATGTAACATTTGTTCCATTCGGGTTTGCGTCCGCATGTTTTATCATTTTCCTTATGCATTCTCTCTATAATAAGTTCTGCTGTTTGCTTTCAGGATATTTGTTCGTATGCTAGGGTATTCCCTAGAGTGAAATGTACCGAACTGAATTATCCAGTGCTAAAAGGTTTTGATAGAAAAATGGAAACTTTGTCCTACAGAGAGTAATAAAATGGTGAAAATTGAGGGAAGAAACTTCTATTCAAGTAATAACTTTATACCATATGGGCTGTAGTAATGTTTTCAAACAAAACGGTGATCTCATTTTGTGGCATTATGAATTTACATTTGTTTCAAGAACCATTTTGATTCTAGATATGATGTTAGAATTTTTCAGAAAAAGCTATCAATACATAAGATAAATATACTGTCAAAGATTGAGCACAGAATGTCTTTTCTTATGCTGTCATGGGTGATCCAATCTATCATTACAAAGTCTTACTGGATGAATAGTACTGACAATGGATTTTCTTTATCGAAGCAACGTTTTAGAATATTAGGAAATACATGCATACCTGAACTTCTAAATTTCCATTCAACCATATAGTCTCATTTCTTATACATATTGTGTTTTCTGGTTCCTGTACTAAAGCTTGATAGATTATCTCGTGCTCAGATGGTGGATAGATTGGATGAAGGAGTTATAGCAGAAGATCTCGGTCCACTTGAGTATAAAGGACTTTACAAGGTTCATCATTGGGAGATTGTCTGATTGATAATCTTTGGCCTATTCCATTGTTTAACTTTCTGCCTTGGTTTCAGGCTGTTGGGAAAGCGCTCTTCAGGGCACATGTGGAAGGTCAGCTAAAGGTAGTTTATTAGTTTACATTTATCTTTCTAATTTACACTGCATAAGTGTCAACTAATCTGAGACAACTGTACAGAGTGAGATAATGTCAAATCCTGAGTTGTTTGTTGAACCTGATCCTGAGCTACCTTTAGCACTGTTAGATCAAAAGGAGGTACAATTTCTTTTAAAATATTGCTTCAAAACTGATAAAATTTTTATTGATTTCTAAGTTTATGGTTTCGAAACCCTTATTGTTTTAAGCATTTATTTTCGACAATAAAGATGATAATAAGAACTGAAAATTTCATCATCTGTTTGCATCAGGCTGGCAAAAGACTCTTGCTTATTACCAATTCAGATTATCATTACACTGACAAAATGATGCAGCATTCTTTCAATCGATTTCTTCCAAATAATATGATCTGGCGAGATCTGTTTGACATGGTGGGTAGAAATTAGTATAACATTTTTACCTAGCGATCAAATTTGCGTCTATAATGTACCTTTTACAATTGTTATAAGACAGAATTAAGCCTTTTATACATACCTGAGATTTAAAATACAAAGATCTGTTGTCATTATTTTATCATTTTACTTGATACACTCCCTTTTTTCTCATCATCAATTAGTATACAATCCAAGTGCTTTCTCAGTAAATGTAAATAATAACTCTCAAGAAGGTTTTGATCGACTCTTTCCATATAGGTAATAGTCTCTGCCAGGAAGCCAGAATTTTTTCAGATGTCACATCCCATGTACGAGGTGGTGACTGGTGAAGGTCTAATGCGCCCATGTTTCAAGGCTTATCCAGGTGATTTTACCTAGTGTCTTGGCCCTTTTTTTCATGAAATTTATTTCTATACATTTTAGATTTCCTTCCTGTGATTTGTAATCACAACATATTATAATGGAAGAACAGAAAATAGAATGCAGGCTTGCTGCTCATATAGCATGTACATATTTTAAATAATGATAATTTTAGAAAGTCATGCTTGCTTCAGAGTTAAACACGGCCTATTAAAATTACCACGGTTAATTATATGTTGGACTTAACTCATATTAAGCTAAGAAGTTGTATAATTTGTCTTCTCTACTTCATACATTTGTGATCATAACTTTTAATTTGGCTCTTTTTAAGTATCTAACGAAATGGAAAACTTGAAGTCATTTTTAAAATCAAGCATAATGGTTTTCCAGTTTGCATTTGTCCTATATAAGTAGGTATATTGACTGTTAATTTTTTCTCAATGTAGTTATATCCATTGGCTGCCTTTTTGTCGGATTGGTTGAAACTTTTATATTCCCATACTGATAGTTCAATAATTACTAACATACGAGAATTATCTATTTGGATGATTTCGTATCTTTATGATACTTGGTTTAGTCATCCTCAGTTTATTTGATGCTAGGAAATATTTTAAGTTATATTATCGTTTCCTGTAGGGGGCTTGTACTCTGGAGGAAGTGCTCAGATGGTCGAGAATTCTCTCGGCATTCATGGAGATGAAATTTTATATGTTGGCGATCATATATATACAGATGTTAGCCAATCCAAAGTTCATCTTCGGTGGAGGACAGCGTTGATTTGCCGTGAACTAGAACAGGAGGTTTGATTATATTCAGTCTTTACATCTATTGCATAACATTGATGAGGGATTGATGGGTGACTATGGAAGAAAGTAGACACATATTTTTCCTTCATTTCTTTACTTTCTGTCTTGAGTTTTATTAAGTATTTGATCTATCCTTTTTTTTCTAATTTATTTGGAAGTTTTATTTTATAACAATGATGTATGTTTGTTTCTCTTTCGGATGTATATTTAATCGTTGGATGCTACTTCTTGAGATAAACTTGTGTTTTTTACTATACTCTTTAACGTTATTTGGTTTTACTATGATGTTACAGTATAGTGCTTTAATTCATAATCAAAGTCATCGGGCCAAGGTGGTAGAGCTTTTAAATCAAAAGGAGATTGTTGGGGATCTATTCAACCAACTCCGCCTTGCTCTACAGAGGCGAACTAAAGACCGCCCTGCTCAAGTAAGTGGTCATGTCTATTTCTTCTCATAAAATTACTATATGATATTCTTTTTATTCCTCCATTTGCTTCTAGAAATATCTTCATATTCTTCTGCATGTTATCCTAGTGGTGTGGATAGTTTTCTGTATTCAAGTTGGTTGTTGTAATTTTTGAGGACATCCTTTTTATGCTATCATTGGTGTTATTTCTTACTAGTTTCTGACATTACATGCATCAAATATTATATATTGGATACTTGCACATATTTGTCCTTGATTCAGCATGGCTACAATCTACATAAGTTGGTCACTGTTTATACCGGAAGGAGAGGATTTAAGGGGAAGTAATTCAAATAATTCTCACTTTGGATCCGCCTGGAATTGGTTCATTCATGTGGATTGAATAGTTAATTTCAACATGACTACTGAGAAAAATCAAAGCAAGTGTTTCCTTAAAACAGATAAAGAGCTTTATTTTTCTCAATGGGTTGTGCTATATTTACATAATAATTTTTCATAAAGGTTTACCAATGGATGATGTGGGAAGATTTAATTTGATCAAGATCCTATTAATTAAATAACTTTCTCACTTACATTTTGACACTTCATCATTATGTAAAACATTATGTACATGGTTATGTACAAGAATCATTTTCCTTTTCTCAATAAGTCAGTGAATTGAAAATCCTGGTGATTACCTAGGAAAACCTTCTGAATACATAAAATCGTTCATGATGCTTAGAAATGGTTTTCTAAACTCTATACATCTATATATTTGAGAGGATGGTGGTTGGGGGGATTTAATTACGCTGAGAAGCTCTGTAATAATGGTGTTTTTACTTTTTTACTCTGTTATCATTTATCAATAGTAACAAAAATAGTGTCCCACGTAAATGAAAGACTCCACATAGTTTGCATTCTGAGTTAAGCATATTGTTTTTGTGTGTTTAGACTCTTGCTGCCACTCGTATGGATGATAAGGAACTCACAGAAAGCATACAGAAGCTACTCATTGTAATGCAAAGACTAGACGAGAAAATTGCTCCAATGCTGGAAGAAGATGGAGAGCACTTCAATAAAAGGTTAGACGCATTCTATGACCCCAAGTCTTAATATATTTACCCATTAAGTTCAGAGTCTAGTTCGCATGGGCTTCATCTGTCTCTAAGTCTGTTGGCAAGCAGAAGTTTCCCATATGGTGCATCTCTATTATTTGATAAATACGGTCTCGCAAGTTGATCCACCAGATCTTTTCCATTTTCAGGTGGGGTTTTCTTTCTAGAGCAGGTCTGTGGGACAAGAGCCACTTGATGAGACAAATTGAGAAGTATGTGAATCTATCATGACATTTACGTATCAACCTCTACAGATAAGAGGAGTTGAAACTGAAATCTTTGTATATTTTCTGTCTTAACACTTCAAACTTCCAAATTGTAGGTATGCTGACATTTATACGTCCAGGGTTTCTAATTTTCTCCATTATACCCCGTTCATGTATTTCCGAGCCCAGGAACAGGTAATCTGGTATAAAATTTCATATATTATAACTTTATGTTTCTGGGTTGGTGCTATACGAGGAATGGTTTTAGTATGAATTAACCTATTTGTACAATTGTTGTCATGGTTGACAACATTGATGTTGTCAAAATCTGGTCCATTGATTTACAAAGCAGTTTTAAAATGGATGAATGTGATGTTACTAATGCGAGTTGTCAACAAAGATTGAAAAAAACTATTGTACAAGTAGCACAATTGATTTAGTATCTGTAAATACTAGAACTTATGGCACCAGGTACTACGAGTATGTTTGGTAAAGCTTTTTGTAGATTATAAGCTTTGGGTCCTATGGAAAATGTGAATAAAAAGTGGAAAAAATTATGGATACTACTGAACGTGTGAATAAAAATGATGTCTGACCAGTTTATATGCTTAGAAAAGCTTTACCATACATACACTTGGTAACTTGTGGGAAAACTCGATGATGCTTATCTTCTCAAATAAATGTGTTATACAGGTTTTCTTTTTATTACTTTCCATTATTTTGAAGCCGATCCATTGACAAAAATTTGTTATACGAGTGAGTTGCTCATGTGGGGGATGTGTTGTTTAGTTGTCTAATGACTAATACCGTTTTATTTTCTGATGCAGTCACTTGCTCATGATTCATATTCATTTCAGCGATTAGGCGACGACAAGAATGGCTGAGTTTTGTATGAACTTATTTATGATATAGTTTATAATTAATGTTATTATAGATATCACCACCCCCCTCCCCCTCCCACCCATCCCACATGAAATGTGTAGTAACGGTACTTCGGTTTGGCCACTCACAATTGGCTAATGTTAATTGGGATACGAATAAAACACTATTGGTTGTAACTATTGAGGAAATTAAATAGGTAACCAAAGATTTTTCGACAGTCTCTTTTGTAATGGTGATATGGCTTCTTTTTTTTTGTTTTTTTTCCTTCTTTTCCCTCGTAAGTAGTTTTGATTTTTGAATATTCAATACCCATTAGAACTTGGTCTTGACTTTCTAGAAAGTTTCATCATTGTAATAATATCTTTTTGTTGAAGATAATTAATTCTTATTTTATTTTTGCATTTTTGTGTCAATGTCAATTTTGTTACAAATTTTTTTAGATAAGAAATATAAAAATATCTAGGCTTTCAAGTAAAAAGGCTAATTTTGGAAAATATTATTTTTCAAAAATACATATATAGTTCTCTCTCTAATTCTTATTTTATTTTTGCATTTTTGAAATCAAATATTTTAAGTAAATGGAGTAATAAATAATGATTTTTTGTTTCCCACCATGTCTATCGAAAATTCTCAGCACGATGGGGTGGTTTGATGGAGAGGGTTGTCCTAAGACAAAGTTTATGTAGTTTTTGACAATTCATACATTGTCAACCACATTATCATTTATGATTGTACAAATAGATTAATCATAATATCATGTGTCCATATAAGAGAAAGGGCTAAGGTTTCCAATTTTTCACAAGCATTGTGTCCATCAGTCTATGTCTCTAACCTTTTGAAATTGTGACATCTAATAAATCGACTAATTAAATTCATGTTTCTATAATCAATGCAGAAGCCTACGAAAAGATCGCTTGAATTTAAGAAAAGGTGGATTTATCCATGATTTTTTGTGTTTGGGCATTTGCTCCGTCAAGCTTTAGCATTGCGGAAAATTCCCCACTACTGCCTCTCGTAGGAGTTTGGGAAGAGTGTCTCAGTCCCAGTGTGGCTAATCATTTTATCCATGGTTTTTTGTGTTTTTTTGTTTAGTTTAGTTTATTTCTTATCCCAATATCCTATTTTTCTTTCTTAATTGTAATTCATTTTAACGCCAAATTGAATTTTTTATTTCAATTTAAATATGTTATTTTTATTCTTCCTTGAAGGCTATGATATACTCTGTTTGATCTATTTATTTATTTTTCCATGAATTATAGGTTTGTAACAACAATAGAATGCGATAGCTCGGACCGGTTAAAGCAACGAGTCAATTTCTTCATCATCTCTCTCTCCATCTCTTTGTTTGGCTCGCTTGTGTTGCTGTGCTTATTTTCATTAATTATTAAGTTCGTCTTTGTCCCTTTGTTTTTTAATCTTTGCTTATTGTCCTGCTTATGTCCCTAACAACTTTTTTTTTTTTTTAAATATGTATAATCAATTTCTATTATCAGCACATCTTATTCTCAATGATGATTTTTGTTCCAAAAAAAATTAATAGGAGAGCATAAAAAAATTATTTGTCCCTCATATTTCTAAATTAAAAAAAAAGTAAAAAAAATTCAATAAAATGCTAGCACCTCATTGAGAAGCATGCTAACAAATACTTTTAACAAAAATCAAATCGGGGGTAAGACGTGCTAATTGAAAGTTGATAAAAATACGACAAATCGTTGTAATTAAATGGGATGCTTAAAACAAAGTGGAGTGTTAACGAGATTGAGTTAATTGTCCCAATGGTTACTGAATTTATGAATTTATGTCCGTGTCTTCGATTGTTCAATGAAGTTTAAGATGTCAAGTTTTAACCACTAAAATTATCCAAATGTTGGACGTTACTTACTAACATAACATTTGTTTCAAACCTTTAACGGAATTAGTGACCTTGCTAATGAAATGCACGTGTGGCACCTCGTCACGCCGTTAATAAATTGTTACATTTTCGATTGCTCACTAAACTTTGAGAAACGTCTTTGATTGCTCATTAAATTTTGAAAAAAGTTTTTCGATTTTTCACTAAACTTTGAGATGTTCAAATTTTAGTCACTAAACTTATAAAAATGACATCGACCTATTGTTCGTTAAAAATATATATATATATAGCAAGCGCACAGGTCGCGTAAAAGTAATAAAATGAACAAACGAGTCTGAATCGTCGATCACACGAGAAATGATTTTACTCAATAACATAATAGTTAAATTTAATTTTAGCATATTTTTATAGAAATTTAAGCTATTTGAAAATTTTGAAAAATTTAAATTATCGTGTTTTGTTGTTAAAATTAAATTAAAATAAAATTTGGATTTTGTAACAAAACACACAATAAATTTAATTAAATAGATTTTGCAACGAAATATAACTAAAATTTGGATTTTTTTTTGCAAAGAAACACACAATAAATTTAATTAAATAGATTTCGCAGCGAAACAGACAATAAACTTGATCAATGAAACACAATAAAATTAATTAAGTGAATTTTGCAACGAAGCACACAATAAATTTAAGGAAAAATTATAGCAGCGATCCCTAACCTTTGAATTTTTAACAGACTTTACCCTGACTTTCAGTTTGTATCAGCGAATGTCGCAAACTTTTGAAAAATTAGCAGCTGAAGTCCAACTTGACGAAAAACATGACTTCCATCGTCAGTTGACCTTAAAAATGCGAAAAATGGATATTTCGACGATTTTAAGGAATGGTACATAGGGCTGGACGTGGGTCGGTTCGGTTTCAAAATTTTCGGGTATTTAATAAATGGAACCGTCGGGTCCAAATATAATTATGGAACCGTTCGGATTCGGTTCCGTTCCGTAACATAATTAATTTTTTTAATATTTA
>CAIGRS010167278.1:0-14085 GCA_903798395.1 Fraxinus floribunda | reverse complement strand
AATTATATCAACCATTGTAAAAAAAAAAAATTCACTTTTGTTGACAATTTTCATACAAAACAAAGCCAAACGAATGATATTCGGTATGATTATTTTTTTTCCAAATTTTTTTATTTTTTACGATTGGAACTAATTCTAGACCTAATAGTAGAAAATATTATCACTTTAATGGACAATTTTCATAAAAATGAAGCCAAACAGACTCTAAATTTCAACATTTTTCATGAAAAATTATACCAATCAAACACATTTAATTACAATTTCCTGTAAAATATTTCTAAGAAAATCTTTTCCCTATAAAACATTTTCTTTCCACCCATTTTCCACCCTTGCAATCAAACGGACCCTTAGTTTCTCTTGTTGTTTATGGTACTTGCCTATTTGGATATTTTAATATCCATTTTTCCACCTTCTTTTAATGGGCTAAGTCATATGCTTTTATTTTTTCACTATGAAATCGAAATGTAAATCTCTTCTTTGCCATATTGGTTTCTGAATTTCATATGCAATCTTTTTGAAAAGTTAGTGTCTTACATCCGTTGTATAAAATACAAAAACTTAACATCTATATCTACCCATCAGCTGCATATATATCTCGTCAATCAATGTTAAAGATTGACTAGATATATATGTGCATAAGTCATATGCTTCTATTTTTTTCACTATGAAATCCAAATGTAAATCTCTCCTTTGCCATATTGGTTTCTGAATTTCATATGCAATCTTTTTGACAAGTTAGTGTTGTACATCCATTGTATAAAATACAAAAACTTAAACATCTATATCTACCCATCAGCTGCATATATATCTCGTCATTCTTTAACATTGAACACATTAATATTAACTTCAAAATATCCGAGCCCTTGCAAGACTAGTATATTCAAAAGCTTAAAACATACATAATTTTCTTAAGAGCAATGCTACTGGGCCAGGCTCAAAGCCCAAGCCATCCCCCCCTCCAATAGGGGGGCACCACATAGGTGCCTAGTTTCTTGGTAAGGCTTTGAGCTTGGCCAAGAATAATTTTCCTTTTCATAAATGAGTCGCGACAAGATTAAACTTAAAATTTGTGCCTGCTATAACGTATAGCACAACATCTAAAAGCGTAATATTGGGATTTGGTAAGATTTTATTTCCTTACACCGACTAAAATGCCTCTTAGATTTCTTAAGTAACTTTTCGCCATTGAGTAAAGTATAAACATTTTTTGGTTGATGTTTTTAAGAATTATTTTGTATTACTCAGTCAATATTGAGGTAAAATTTTATGTTTTTTTCTTTATTAATATTACTTAGTATTGTATGATCCAACGTAATAATCAAACCGTGAACCTATTAAATGGTAAAGTGAATATAATGAATGGTTTCTAATCACATTGTACGATACACTTGTATATATGGTTTTCTGAACACTATTGAAATCGTTCTATTAATTTTAAGTAGAAACAGTATGTGAAACATAACTTATTTAAATTGTGAGAAAATCATTTAATTAAAGGGGCCACCAGACGTTCTTTTACGCTACTCTTTCACGCTAATTGAATGAGCTTATTAAAATATGTGGATGGAGAACACGTTTCTAAGGAGAGTTAATGTTTGTTGATTATTGTTATTTGACATTACTTCACCCCAAAAGGGTCAAAACATCTTACTTGACCAAAATTAATAGTTTTATTTTGATTAATTTTCTTAGTTTCTTGATAATTTTTCTTCATTATTTTATTGGGATTACTTTATAAATCTTTTGAATAAGGACTAATAAAAGTCCACTGCTTCATTGAGAATTGTACAGAATTTTTAGTTTTATCCATAAATAATGTATAGCCAGTTTGCTGCTACTGTTTGTTTTTACAGCTTACTTGGTGCTTTTTTATTGGTCTTCCTTAAATTTGTTGGGATAAGATGAACTGGACTCTTTTGGCAGCTTTGTAAGGACACAACAGGTTAAAACAAAACAACATGGAAAATGACCCTTTTTGTCACTGGTTTAAACTGTCATAAGAGGATGGTTGCATCTTTTGGATTTTGGAATATCTCAAAGACAAATTCACTTCCACCTCAAAAAAGATGTGGTTTTTATTCGCGAATCATATTATTTTAAGACGAAGAATGTCACCTTGTTAAGAAAAATAGTCGAAAGCTGTTATATATTCATCATTCTTTTAGGGTCTGTTTGGGAGTTTTTTATTTTTTATTTTTTTTCCCATCGATTTTGACTAGTTTTGGATGGCACCGTTTATAAGGGGTTGAAAAATCGGTGTTTACTATTTTTTTGGGTATCGATATTGGATGGTTTAAAAATCACCCAAAATCGATGTATTTTATTTTTGACATTCTTTCAATCCACAAATCGACGGGTTCTAACCGTTTCACATATTCTCTTCTAAGGCCTCGTTTGATCTACATTATTATCTCATTAAAATAAAAAATATGACCGTTATTCATCACATCAACATTTAAATTTAAATTTCCTATCTTTTGTGTGGGTCCCAATAACGACTATATTTTTCATTCTCATTCTACAATAATTTGGCTCAAACATGGGCTAATTTTACAATTGTATATAATAATTATTTCCAAGCAACATTTTTCTTTAGAACTAACTTGTAAATAAAATTATATTAACTAAAAAATCACTTATAAGCAAAAAAATTACATTATAATTAAAAAAAATACTTATAAGTAAAATATTATTTATAAGATAAGAAAAATCATATAATAATTAAAAATTTACTGATAAGTAAAAATATCACTTTTATATAAAAAAAAATTGGTTTATAAAATAAAAATGCTACTAATAAGACAAAAATTCACTTATAAAATATAAAAAGTTAATATAAGTAAAAAAAACTACCTTAAAATTAACTTATAATTGTAAAATTTATTTATGAGTCGAAAAAATTAACTTAAAATTTTAAGTCAATATTTAACTTCATATAATTTTTTAAGTTAAATATGAGCTTATATGTAAAAAAATCACTTATAAGTAAAATATCACTTATGAGGAAAACATTTCATATAGAAAACGATAAACTAAAATTTTTACTAAGGGATATAAATGTAATTTTATTCTTTTAGAAGCAATGAATAAACTCCCAAGCATTCAACAATTTTAAAAATTGTTACTAAACCACTCAAAATCAATTCACTCATAAACGTCCAAAATAAAGTTTGGAAATTCATCCCGGACACGATTTTGCATTTCCCGCTCATTTCACGAGAATGCTCCAACAACGACTCGAGCGTGGGGCCTCTAACTTTGATACCAATTAATGTAAGATATGCTATCACTTTACCCAAAAGTTATAGCTCGCGATACTTACGAAATCCACCCTATATAACATAGAATCGAGTCCAGAAATCCACCCCCAAATCCACTTCCGTTAGTCTCACCCTATTTTTAAACAGGCTCCTACAATAGTTAATTACTTAATATATGGAGAAGTTTTATGTTAATTTTTGATATGGTCGCTGTGGTTTTCTTTCGGACTCGGTATAATAATCCAGTTAATTTTTTCTATCAGAATATCTAGCACAAAAATCATACACGATGAGCTGTCTTCTTCACCAACGGAGGGAGCAAAGGCTGTGGTGCTAAAAGAAGCTGCACTAAAAACTGGTCCACAAACGCCAATCACATGGGAACAAGATCCAACTAAAACCTAACAGGATTTTGACAATCAATTGTTGCTTCATTAGACAAACAATTTATCAAATGTTGCGTGATTTTGGGCACAACATTGGATTTCTTCATGTGCATGTCATTCTCTGATGTACCCATAAATTATTTTTCAGTACTTGCTAGAAAAAAGGCAAAATAAATGGGGTTTTGATGTTGCAGGAATGCGAATAAATTTACGTTGATTCAACAAATACTTAGGGACTGTTCTTTTCGTGTTTCAATTTTTAGTTTTGAGTTTTGTGTTTTGAGTGTCCATTTTGTGATTGCTGAAAACGCATTATTTTTGTCATTTTGAAAAAAAAAATCAAAAAATAAAAAATAAAATGAAGTTTTGGTTTGGATTTAACTGAAAACAGTTTTCTTTGTAAAATTTTAAACTCGTTTTTGGAAATTCATTTATGAAAATAGATAAGTAAACGTGTTTTCAGTGTTTTCGAAAACTGAAAACAGAAAATAACTTGAAAATAGCAAAAAACATGCCCTTAGATATTTAGAACTAACAATTTTTTGACTTGTAAAAAGATTTGCAAAACAATCTACAATAGAGATTTTATTAATTCAAACAAGACCTCCAATAATGAACCCCAATCCTTCCTTTTTTATGAACAAAACGGTTTAAAATAACAAAAGATAATTTATTTAAACGTGCTTCGAAATTAAAAGTTGATTAACTTAATTACTTATAAACTTAGCTGAACATGATCGTGTCGTTTTATTAGCAATTCAAGATAGTGTGCTTATGTTATTACTATTCGGGGGTGAATTATGAAGTGTAAAAATCACAAAAACTTTACCCATTTAAAGTGAGGTTAATATACCCGAAATGCTCTTGTGAAGAAAAGATGAAATTTCCAACAATAAATTGCAATTTAATTGGTCCATTTTAATAATAGGTTAATACTCACAAGATTTTATACACACACAATTCTTTAAATATACATAATAGTGGAAATTCAATTTAAAATGGGTTGCAGAATCTAGTAATAAATGATTTAAGGTTTGTTTAGTTAATTATATATTATCTACAATCAATTTAAATATTAAAAAAATGTAAAATTATCGATAAAATTTAAACAATATGTCAAATATAAGATTTTGTTTTTTACTATTCAGGTAAAATTTAGCAAACAATAGTATACTAACCCATTAAAATATTATACATCCTGAAAATTTAATGTTAAATGATCATGGTATAGAGTAGAACGATAAGTTTTAACTAATACATTTTTTTTTTTTACAATATTTTAGAAGAATATTATAATATCCATTTTGATCATTTTCTACAATCTAAAACAATTTCATTAGAAAGTTGTCATAGCAATTCACATGTATTCTCATTTCAATATTTTCTTGAACAAGACGATAAAATTGTTTGTTTTTATTTGTTTAGTTACCGAAAACAATAGACACTTTAAACAAATATTTTAAAAGGCTCGTCTAAAGTCGAGACTTATTGAAAATGCTTTACTTTGTGCTAGACATGAAAATAGACAATAAACTCTACCTAAGACATGCCTAGGCGGTAATAGGCACTCCCTTTATTGTTGACAAGTTGTATTTTCTTGTTTTGAAGTCCAGCACAATCAAGTGTTCGATCATTGCTAAAACTTAAAAATAAAATAAGTCCAAACAAAGATTCACCATATCTCGATGTCAATGTACTAATAGCTTTCGCTACTCAGAAACAAAGCATTAATTATTGATTTTGAGTATTTTCATATCTATAGTATTATCTTTTCAGTTTTAAAAGGTCAATAATATTATTTGCATTGTGTTGTGTGACAATTAAGTGAAGAATTCATAAATCATTCTAAGAAAAAGTTAAGAATTTTTTATTTTATTTTTTTCCTTTATTTGGAAAATTGACTCCAAATATTTGCCGACTTGGCAGGGAGATGCAGAGTCTTCGTTGGGAAAAGCTATTTGTACAAAATAATTTGACAAAAATATTGACAAAATGGCGCGTGTCGGCCCCCTATTGGGGGGGGTGCCTGACGCGGTTAGGCACCCCCCAATAGGGGGCCGACACGTGCCATTTTGTCAATCTTTTTGTCAAATTTTTTGTACCCCTAGCATGATTCGTCTTCATTAATTATAACTTAGAAGGATGGAAGTTGTCAGTGTAGACTTTTCAAATTTAGTTGATAAAGATTTATTGAAGCCGAAATGAAATACATCTAACCTATAATTTAAAAGAAGAAAGAGAAACGCGACACAATCAATAATTCATGAAATATCTAAATCAAGATAAGTATTAGCACAGTACTTTATCGAAGTACGCTAAAAATTTAGAAAGATATAAAAATATTTAGAATAAATTTTAGAAAAATTAATTTTTTAAAGAAGTATAGTTAATAATAGAAAGAAGTATGGATACACGTGTAAAATTATTTTATTGAAATAATATTTGATTAAAAATAAATTTTAAAGGATCCCTATCGAACATGGACAATTATCTTAAAATGGAGAATTCCTAGTTATAATTATAAACTCAATTTTTAGTTTAATTTTAAATTTATTTCAAATTTAAATTCTTTTTCTTATATATATAATGTCGAACAAATATATATGGTAAACTAGTTTATGAATGATCTTGACGTATCAAACAAAAAAATCTAGCCGGCTTGTGAGAGACCATTAAAATAAAGGATTAATAGAAGGAAATCCTCCTAAAAACGTTTCCATTTGCGATGTATCCTCTACATATTGAAAATCGCAGACCTTTGTGCGGAAACCCCCATGTCGTCAAGACCCGTCAAATTTGTCGTTAAAAAAAATAAAAAAATGTCAAAATTAAAAAGGAATAATTGCAATTTCAGTACTAAACCATTTTTTTTTTTAATAAATTGTACCCAAATTTTTTATATTACCACCTATAATACTAAATCTTTAAAATTTTATTTTCGTTCCCACCCACCCTACTTCATCTTCTTCCCAACCTTCAACCGTATCCAATTAAACTAAAATCAAATCTCAGAAAACCCAATTACGTTCAGAACTCTAAGATACTCCTCAAACAACGATGGTGAAGGTCATAAACATACAATTCTGAGTTGGATAAAATTAAAGCAAGCTTGAGCAACAACGTCTAGAGTCGCGTAGAACTTCTAAATTGGTGAATTGTTTAGTCTTGAACTGTTATTGCAAGCAAGTTTCTTTTGCGTCCCATTTTTTTATCTCTAAGTTTCCATTTTACATTAAACATTTAGTACCCGAATTGCAATATGAATTCACCATTACAAATGTTGCAAGGTTCCAAGAAAACAAAACCCATTTCACACTCGAAGTTCAGTCAAGCTACATCTAAATTTCACACACACACACACGCACACAAATCAAAATTTAGGGCACTAGGTGCAGAATATAAAGTTGTTCAATAATTGGATGCCATTTTCAATTGCTAGTGGATTTTGACCACCAAAACTAAAGTACTAAATTTACCATCCAGTGATTCATGAGGCAAAGGATTCCCAGCCTGGACCAGCAAGCTTCGTACTCCAATAATAGTCCCCCAGAAGTAGGATATGAAGGGCGTGTTCAGCCATGGGCAAACCAACAAACATGGTGAAACATCCTACAATAAGCCATGCATAGACTAAGGAAAACGGCCCCACCAAGTCAATCCCTATTGTACAAATGTAGTCAGACGAGTGAGCATTGATATTATCGAAAATGTAAAGGCAAAGTTCGAATCTGTATGGTGTGGATTTATAGGATTAATAGCAAATATGATTTTGCTTTTGATGAGTATCCTAAAATTCTAAATTTAATTGGATTTTCTGGATTTTAATTTTTATTGTTTTTAACAACAGATCTAGCAGGTCTTGATGGCACGAGAGTTTCTCGCACAAAAGGTTTAAAACATGAGGTTTTTTTGCGATTTCCAATAAGTAGGGAGTCAAATGAAAATGTTTCTAGAGAATTTTCTTCTATTAATCCTTAAAATAAGGATTATTCTACTTCACCCTAATGGGTTATCGAATTTTTTACCTAATCACCACATGGCGGCCCCCTATTAGGGGGTGCCTGGGCCCACAGGTGCCCCCAATAGGAGGCCGTCATGTGACGATTCGATAAAAAATTCGAATAGTATAGCAAGGTCCTTAAAATAAATACACGTCTTCTTTCTAAAATTTAAATCTTTAAATGAGACGGAGGACTCTAAATAAAATAAGCAAGGAATGACACATGTTCTTTTTGTATACATTTTCTCTTTAATCTAGGAATGTTAAGTGGGGTGATTTGTATGTCAGCTCGAATAGGTCAAATTGTCAGCTCACATCTTTTCTTCCTAAAATTGGGAAGCAAAACTTTTTTAAAAAAACTAAATCTGAAATAGAAAAATTGTGCTTACTAGCTAGGCTCATCCCATCTGAGAGGTAAGCCAAGTCACACTTTATTAAGCAAGTTGACTTGTGCTTGACTTGTTCCAAAGCTAGCATGGGCTGACTCGCTTGATAAGTCGAGCTAAGCGACTCGTTCACTCAACATCCTATTTTAATATTATAATTTTTTTATTGAACACATCCTTCGTATTTATTTAAGTTATTAAGACATTGATTAAGCCTGAACAAATGTCCATAAAGCAAAGGCAAAGGGGCTAAAGGCAAAAATAGAAATGATTATACATGAATGGAGATGGGACCCATTTCCACCTTTGATTGATTAACCTTTTTCTTTCTATTTTCTCAATATTTTTTGACTGGGGATTGGGTCCCACCACTGTCTCTGTAGACTGAATGATAAAAAGAGCACCTCACGTGGACTCTGAAACATAGCCTCTCTGTCCAACCACAATAAAAAGAAACCATTTCAGATAATTGATTTTCAAGAGGACAATTGAAATCTGAAATCTCCATTGTTTTCTTCTTTTTGATGCAATTTCAAATCAAGAGGTTTTCTTTTAAAAACATAAAAAAGAGCCCAACAAAAGGAGTATATGTTTTTCTTTTGCCTTTCTTAAATTTTTTTGCTTTTTAAAGCACACCCATATAATTCCTATTCATCATCTTTGTTTCTGAAACTCTCTCTCTCTCTGTAACTGTGTGTTAGATGGCTGAAGCAACTTATAGAAGGCGAAAGTGATTTTAGGGCATCAAATCCAATTAGAGAGTGATTTCAGTTGTTCTACAGGGTCTAGCAGGAGGAGAACTAGATTGCTTCAATATTGGTTCGACTCTTTGATTTTAAGACCGTTAGTTTGGAGGACGAGCGCTTGTTCAACCTAAGAACAGATAGCTGATGTGTTCAACTTATTGGTCAGTTGAAGCATAGCTCGCTTCGCTGTTCAAGCTCCCCATTCTTGAACCAACCTATCTCTTAAATGAAACCTTTTTTCATAATAATAAACTTATACTAGTGCTTCCATCACACAATTTACAACTAATTGAATCAAACCCTTTTTCTTTCTTTATTGTAGAGAGAGAACATGTTCACATAGCATCAAAGAGGCTGAGGAAAGTTGTTAATAGTGGTATTTTCTTGGTTTTATCTCAAGAAATCATGGAAGGATTAGGTGAAGATCATCTTCAACATAACTGTCGCCCCAACTTTCCATTCCAATTGCTCGAAAAGAAGGAAGACGAAACCGGCTGTTCCACCAGTTCCGCCTACTCTTCCTTAGCCATTTCTACGGATGCTTCGAACCTTAGCATCATCACTGGATCAACTGCTGCCTCCTCCAGCCTAGACACCGCGGAGCCATCCAAGAAGCCACCGGCCAAGCGGACGTCGACAAAAGATCGCCACACAAAAGTCGATGGACGTGGGCGGCGCATCCGCATGCCCGCTCTTTGCGCTGCTAGGGTTTTCCAGCTTACACGTGAGTTAGGTCACAAGACTGACGGAGAAACCATCGAGTGGCTGCTCCAACAAGCCGAGCCGGCAGTTATTGCATCCACAGGCACCGGTAAAATTAACCATCTCATCTAAACATTTAAGATATTAAAACTATTTCATTAAATTCTTGTCTTCAATATGCTCCTCACCTGGAAATCTCTTTTATCGGAAGTGCATAATTTTTCAAGAATGGGTGGCATTTTAATTCGCTTAATCTTGTCTTCAACAGGTACAATCCCCGCGAATTTTACTTCGCTCAATATAAGCTTACGTAGCTCGGGTTCTAGCATGTCAGTACCATCTCAATTAAGATCTACCTATTTCAATCCGAATTTCTCGATGCAACAACGCCGTGGTCTTTTTCCGGGCTTATTATCGGAGAATTCCTCGACAACTTTGTTGAATTTTCAGGCCGGAAATTTAAACCCTAGTTTGATGCAAGCTAAGCAAGAAATAAACCAACATTCATTAGACTTAACGGAGGCTGAGGATAGTTTAGGGCGGAAGCGGAGGGCGGAGCAAGAGATGCAGCCCCCGCATCACAACCAAATGGGAACTTATTTACTGCAGTCAACCACTGGGTCGATGCCGGCGAGTCACGCCTCAGTTCCGGCCAATTTTTGGATGATTCCAAATTCCAGTAACCAAGTTATGGGAGGTGATCCAATGTATAATAGTGCTGCAGCTTTATATAGAGGTACTATGTCTAGTGGGTTGCATTTCATGAATTTTCCGACTGCGGTGGCGCTATTGCCTAATCAACAGTTGAGCAGCGGCGGATTAGGGGAGGGCCAATTGGGGTTAGCGGGGCTAAACCCTTATCGGTCTGGTGGCGAAGTATCGGAATCTCAGTTGAGTGGTTCCCACAGAGGTGGCGATGATCGGCACGAGACTACGAACCACCATTCATGAATGATTATCATCGAGTTTTTACCTCGCTTTGACTTTAATATTTTCCATATATTTTTTGTGTGATTGATGTGGAGGATTTAGGGTTTGGAGAAATTGAGGTAATATATTTTTAAGATTTGAGTATTAGATGGTTTGTTCTTTTTATCCTTTACACAATGCCATCTTGTTATGCACTACTTTTATTTTATATTAAGGGATACATGTAATTTATGATTTGTATCCATGATATTGCCAAAAATATGGATTTTTTTTTCTTTATTTTTGAATTTCCTTCTCTCGATGGCAAATATATCTATATATTTTTACGCGCACATGATGCTCTGTTTAATTTGAGTCCTCAAGGACTAAGAAGCAAGCTCCTAAATTTTGGAAACGAGATATTCATTTTAGTCAATATAGATTTGGTTGTCCTAACAACACATTCGAGGGATCAATGATGAACTTCAGTTCATAAAAGAATAGGTTATTGGGTATCTCTAAGACGCTTATTTTATGAAATATTTGGAAAACCTACGGAATACACACGAAATAGAGGTGAATAAGCTTAGTTTTTGCAATGTCACCTACAACAATGTTAAGTGCTAGATTCCTTAAATTTGTTCATTTGGAGTTTTGAGTTATGCCCTTTTCAGGAAAGCAATTGGGATTATAGGTTTTAAAAGTCTTTTAGGGGAATATGGGCCGGGTAAATGGGCAATTTGTGGGCCCCAAAATAATAGCTCCAGGTGTTGACTAGGATGTTAGGCCTACAGACCTCTATGCTTGTAATTGCCTTTAACATCTGTACCATTTTTCTCTGACAATTCCTCTCTCCATTGTTGTTTATTACAAGGGCATTGTAATTTGCTGGCTCCATGAAGAGCGTTGGTAGGTTTCATCGACCCTACTGGGCCAGACCCTACAAACTCATTAATCTGGATTGTTCAGAATGGCCCACTCTCAATGGGCTCAATGAATAAATATTGAAACAAATTCCCTAACAAAGCTCACGTGCATGTTTATCAGATGTCACGTATACTTTTAACAGAGGTCAATTGTGTATACAATATAGTCCCTAACGGTAACATAATGTTTACTCGATGTGACATAGATTTGTACTAGAAGTCACAATATTTATAATATATTAAATATCCCATCAAGTGAGAATAATTCTTTTGACGATTTTATCTCTACTACAACTCAATTATTTCAATAATATGTTACTTTTCGTTTTTGAATATGTAATAAATATTACAAAATCCTTGTCATGTATGAATTTCGTGTTTTTAATTTTCAATTAATTAACATTCACATTAATCTAGACACAATGAATCTTGATTTAATGAATCTTGATTTACATGAATTTAAAGTTATTATAGATGAATTTATTTTTATTCATGTATCTAGAAATTTTAATGGGAGTTTAAATTCATGTATTAAAAATTAATTCTTATGTACCAAATGTTGTATAAAAATATTGCTCATTTGTAGTATTTCATCATCACAATAAATGTGAATCATAGAAGTTAAGTTTTGAAAGTGCAATTTTCTTCTCTTAAATTTCTATCCTAAATCTTATTTTCTTTAGTTTGTTTAAGACTCATCATATCCTCGTATCAAATATTGCTTTTATAGCATTTATAAAATATTCAAAATAAGGTGCAATACATGTTTAACTCTGACTAGTTGTAACAAAGGTCACTTCCATATATAGAATAATCAGAAAAAATAATGAGATACAACATAGTTACATGCAGAATATCATATGAAGAGGTCAACTCGTATAAGAATTTAGAGAGAGAATAATTTAAGAGGCCACATGCAAAGTATTATGACATAATTTAAAAGGACTAATTTGTAACATATTGTAAAAGTCAAGGACCTAAGGTGTAGTTTGTATAAATTGGGTTATGATGTCTAGGGTTCGAGCATGAAAAGAGGAAAAACATGGTGGTGCATTTTCGCAAGCCTATCGTCTAGACACTGCTCAAGCGACAAAAAACAGAATGCCTGTTGCCCGCCAGTCATTGAGCTCTCGCTCGAGTGACTGTGTCGCTCGCCTGTCGCTTGCTTATTGCTCGAGTGACTGGTCGATCCGAAAAACTCTAATTGCTGTTTTGAAGTATTTTATCCAGCCCATTCAACTTAATTACCCTTTTATATAAATACCCAAGTCTATGTATGAATTTTTAAGGTAGTTTTTATTATTTTCATTGCCTCATCTTTTTCTCTAAAGATCTAATAACATATTCTTTCATTGTGATTCATCTTTTCTTTTTAAGATCATAACCACATGTTTGGGAAAACATCATATTAAAGAATCCGAAACATCTACTTTCTAAACATCCTTAAGAAGGCACTTTCTTAGTTGGATTTCAGAAGTTTCTGGAGATTGAGAGAAGTTGGACTGCAAGCACACGAAAAACACAAGAATTAGAGATTCTTGGAAATCCAACCATGAAGCTGGAAGGAGACAGTGGATATTGGAAGCTACATGAGGTAGATCGAAAAGTCTAGTTGGTTGGCTAGATGGTATCACGGTAACAGATCGTAAGTCTAGAAAAAACAACAGATCTTGAAGATTACAAGAATTACAACAGCGAAAACTAGTGAAATTTGATAGGGTGGAAACGAACTGTAATCCATACTGTCTATAGTGAAGGTAACTGGTTTGGTTCCAAAGTTTTTATCCAATTGAATTTCTCCATCTTCAATATTTGTATTTTTACTGCTTTCCATATTACAAACTGTGGCAATTCAACTTAGGATATTTGGACTGTTTGTTTAACCATCTAGAAACAATTATAAGCGACTTGTTGCTTTTTGATTGATTAATTCTGCAAGTAGGGTCAAAATTAAAAAGGGTAATTCATAACTATTTGGTAATTTAGCGATTAATTTTGTAATCCGTAACTTTCAATATAAAAATGCATAAAAATGTCGCAAATACTACAACAAACACAACTACTTATAACTAAAAATGGAAAAATGCATAAATTGGTAGAAAAGAGTCACTATTTTGTGCGTGAAAATTACTATATTTTCTGGGAATATTTTAATAGATTGAATATATATGAGGGAAGATTTTGACAAAAAATTTTTTTGGTGAAGATAGGCTAATTTTCGATTGATTTGTTTCCTTAATTGGAGGAGATAAATACGCTTGATATTTTTCATACGAGTAATACTATTTATAGTGAAAACTATAAATAATTGCCTTGCTCACATACACATGGAAGTTTATTATTTGATACATTAATGTAGTAGTTTTTTTTTTTATTATCTCATCTATAAAATAATAAACTGTTATTTGTATGTCACGTAAGACCATTATCGATAGTTTTTACTATGTATAGCGTTATTCTTTTCATAGATATCTGATCTGTGAACAGAACAATTCAAAAAGATGATTTGTGAAAAGAAAAATTAAAAAAGATGATTTGCTCTGTTTTTCGAATAAATATTTCTGAATAAGAAAAATGGGTGGAGTATGAACTATGAAAGTCTTTATCTTCCAAATTGTGTTTGGCTAAGCTTTATTTATTTTTGTCTTATTCGAGGTAAGGCTACCTTTGGCATACTAGAATAGGTCATATTAAAAATCTAATGCAAAATTGTAGTGAATAATCATAAATAAATAGTATTATAATAGATTTAAGTAAATATTATTCTTTA
>CAIGRS010167270.1:0-29706 GCA_903798395.1 Fraxinus floribunda | reverse complement strand
GATTTGAATTTGATTGCCCTTTACCTTGTAATTTTTTATTTATTTTTTCTTCTTTTGTTTTTTTAAAAAAATTAAAATTCGAACAGAGGCAACACCTAAAACTGGGCACTGCAGCTTCGGTGTGCTGCCAGGCCTGCAATGCCCTGGCAACGTTGCGGTTTTGGGAAACTAGTGCCGTAGCGCAGCGCTCCGGCTGTCCCTGTTTATCATTTTCCCAGAAATTTCCAAAAAAATTCCAAAATTTTGAAATTTAGGGCTCGATATTCACATTCCAAAATTGAGAAATCATAAGTATGAATTTCAACCTTAAAATTCTTTCTTTATTCTCAATGGTTTAACATAGAGTTAGTTAGCTCTTGTACCAATTGTTAAAATTGACTCTAAATCTTAAGAATTGAAAACCTAATTATTTTGTTGTCAAAATCCTACGGTTAAATCACCACGAGAATTATTAAATGCGAAACATACCTTAATTTATTGGGAATGATTCTTTATTACTAGATCTTTAATCTTGAAGATCAACTACATTCTCTTCATGTTTGGTTTCTTAATCTTTCATTTTGAATATTGGGTCTTTTAATTATTTAGTTGTTCTTGACTTTGGTTTCTTGCTCCATAATGTTGATTGTCTCAATTCCTTCTTTTTGATTGTTAATTTCCTATTCTTGATTATGAGTTTTTGATCTTCCTCTTCAATATGTTTTCTTATATTCTTATGTTGATGGGATGACATAAAGAATGAGAATTACACACGAATCGTCAAATACAACCCTAATGAAACCGGTCTCTACACATATTTAGCTCACACTTTATTTAGATGTCCAAAACCCAATAATTCAAAATCCTTATAAGATAACTTTAAGTTAGTCTTTATACACAATGAGTTACATATGTATGCCTACATGTTGAGTTATATATATAGGCCTACATGACAAATTAATATTTTCTCAACATATATGTATTGTATGATTTTCAGTTTATCAGGGAAATTGCCTGGGTTCGTCAATATGGAATTCATTGAGGAAAATGTTGACCTTGAATCTGAAGAGGAGATCCCATTTAACTCAACTCAGCCAACAAACAAAAGCCAATCTTTCAATTTTGAGGCAATCCATGTCATTTCACCCTCAAAAGTTTCCTCTTTATCGGGCTTAAGAAAGATGCAGATCAGTCTGCTTAGGAGTATCTACATCGTCTTAATCAAAGCAAAGATAAACATTTTGCTTCCATTTGGGCCCATTGCAATAGTGCTGCACTATCTTAGCAAGAAACATGTAAGAACTATAAAACTCCCCTGGTAATTTTATTTCTGTGTCCTATTCATTAGGAAAGGGTTATGCTGAAAAGTTTCTGATACATACCCTCTTAACATCAGTATGTGTAATTTTTGGACATTGTTTATTTTAGGGATTTGTCTTCTTCTTCAGCTTAGTGGGCATTACTCCTTTGGCGGAGCGTCTGGGTTATTTGACTGAGTAAGTGTTCAGAAGTGGAGTTTATGCTTTTGCATGACATTTTTCATTTTCTTTTATCTTTGAAATGAACTAATATTCCTGTGCTTACCATTCTGTTGCAGACAGCTTGCATTTTATACAGGGCCTACAGGTAGTGTTATCTACATTTATTTTCCTTATTCCTTTAAAGTTCTTAGTAAATTTACCTTCAAAGTGGCCCATCAATGCTTAAAGTCTCCTGGTTAGAGTATGAACAGTTTTTGACATTACAATATCACGAGGAAAATATTGCTTGAAAGAACTAATGTTTTATATTTGCTTCATTTTCCCCATGAACTGCCATCCTATTGTGTATATGGTGCTTATGGCAGATAGATTTTCAAACTTTAGGCTGAAATGCATTCGGAAAATTCCTTGCCAGCTGCATTTTGGGAATATTGCAACTAAAAGGTATGAGGAGGTGTTGACCTTTTCCTCCAGCTATATCAGGGCTTAATAAAGTATAGTGGATGGAAAATTTATTAGTTATCTTGAAAAAGGAAAAGATAAAGGTGGTACAAGAATTTGAAGAGTATTTTGACGGTGAAGATTAGCATTGGTATAGAATTCATTAGGATACTCGTGGATTTTTTTCAAAATTAAGCAACCTACTTGTATTGTCATTGTTGTTGGTGGAGGCAGGATTGAGGAAATCACTATATATTCATTAGGGCTTAAAAGTTATATCAAATGAGGAGTTCACGTAAGTGTTGATTCTAGAGCGTATCTTTAAAGGATGTTATTGGTATGTTGACAAGTATGTATATTGCTGCTCTGGCTACTTGAACTGGTGGAAGAAAGCTTCAGGTGGATGTAACAAGTTATACTTTCAAAGCACTTTTGTAACAAAATCAACATTATATTTTTCTTTAATAAATCTTTTAGGGTCAGCAGCTTCCATCAACCAATCGATTTTAGCAATAGATTCAGAGAGGCAATAAACCTGTCCATTTGCGGTGCATGGATGAAGGTTCTGATGGTGATACTACTTTACTGGTGTATGCAGTCACACTGTTGGATCCAGGACTCAAATTGTAGTGAAGAAGTCTGTATCCCTTGTTCATATAAAGTGAGTCACACATGAAGAAAAGCTTGGAGGATATGCGGAAAACCTTATTGTTCAAAGTACTTGGAGAAGTTGTAGTAGATGAAATATTGGAGATGCATTGCAAGTTGTATACTTTTGCCCCTAGATGGTGAACATAATTTGGTGGAGGCAATGGTGTTTGGGGGATAGGTTGGGGACCCAGCTCCCTATCCTCACTCGCAACCCCTAAATTAGGGGTGGACATGATTGCATTTGATTCTGGTTCCAAGAGAACCGAACCGAATCATGAAACAATGGATTTTTTATTTATTTATTTTTTTTAATGGAACCAAATGCTTTTTTCTAAGATACGGAACCAGACCAAATCGACTGGTTTAGTTCTAGTTTCATTTCTTAAATTTTCGGATTTACACGATATTCATAAGTTAGTAATATATACCCAAGTAAAAAAAATAAATAAACATCAACAATTCAGCAAGTTTAAATTATTAATCATAAGTCCAAACTAACAAACAAAATATAGTCATAATTTGAATACACAAATTAGTTAGCATTCCCATACAAAAGATTGTTTAATAAGTAATAACAATACTTACTAAATTAATTGCAGGAGTTTTGACGGCACGCCTTCACAGTAAAGGATGAATTATACAAAACTTTTATAGTTCACTTTTACAGACAATCATTAACCGTTTATTACTCCATGAATGTTTATTGAATTTTCCTCTATTTGTGAAAAACACAAATAATTCATCAAACAATTAAAGTAGAAAAAATAGTTTAAAGGTTTTTTAAGTGGCCGACCAATTTCATTTTCAGATCTTGAAAGAGTTTCCTCCATTGACATGATAAAATGAGGTGTCAGTTAGCCGCGATGTTGTATAAATTGAAAAGGAATAAAGGAGAAATGATTCAAATCAATACAAAATTAGGGTGTACAAAATTAATGAGCTGTCTTTAATGATCGATAACCGATTAATGGGCCGTCTCCAATTAATACAAAAATAGGGTCTCCACCAATTAATATATATACAAAATAAAATTAAACATTAAGTTGCTGAACCAAAACCATAACCAAATAGTTCAGAGAACCAAAACCATAATTTTTTTTGTTAGAATCGAATTGAATCGCTAAGTTTGGTCTGCCCTGGACATTTTGTCCACCCCTAAGCTAAATGGTAGCCTAAGAGGTCATAAGGGTTGTAAAATAGAACTAGCTGTCACTGATTAATTATATCCTATGACGATAGATTATGTGAAGTTCACTGAACAATTTTCTCTAAGCAAGGATACAGAGAAGGGGAGATGGTCACCTTTCTTTTCTTCATTTCTTGTTCAATCAATTTGACTCACTTGACATAGAGCGGATAAAAAATGAGATTGTCAAAAGTCTCTGCTAAGATATTGTTCTAAGAGATACCAAATGATTCGTTTTGAAGGAGACAAAAGGATGTTGGATTGTCTCTTGTTAGTTATACTAGATTATTTTGATTGCTTATTGGGCTGTGTTCTTCTCTTATTCACCAAATTGAATATGGTTTGACTTGGAAATATCATTTCAGCTGGAGTTGGGAACATGAATGTCTGATGTATGTTGGGAATCTACTTGTGTCAGACCTTTCGTTACGGACATGTCTCATATTTTTTTCATATGTTTCCAATTGTTACATAATAAGATTAGCTGTATAATTTATAGATTTATAGGAACCTAATTAGCTAATTACCTTAAATAGACATTGTATGTGAATATATCTACGTGTGTTTCCTTCTGTTACCCAGGCATCTATTCTAAGTCTACCAAAACTTGCTTTCAATTTGATTTCTGTAAGTAGACTTACCAAGGATCTTAATTGTTGTATTTCATTCTTTCCTGATCATTGTCTTTTCTAGATCTTATAACGAAGTAGATTATTAGTAAATGACATGTATCTTATGGTTTTTATATTCTTGATGCGTGGGTACCTCGATCTGTTGCTTGTTCCAGTGTCATCTCTCCAGTTGAAGCACATTGTCGATTGGGGCATGTGTTGAAGAAGTTGTGTCCTCAGTTCCATGATGTATCTACACTAGATTGTGACTTATGTCACTTTGCAAAACATCACCGTAGCTCCTTAGGTCCAAGAATGAATAAACGAGCCGAGTCTGCTTTTGATTTGGTTCATTCCGATGTTTGGGGACCATGTCCTATTGTGTCTAAAACTGAATTCAGATATTTTATTACTTTTGTGGATGATTTTTCACGAATGACATGGATTTATTTTATGAAAAACCGATCTGAAGTGTTTTCTCATTTTTGTGCCTTTTATGCTGAAATTAAAACAAATACTTCTGTGCATATACTACGAAGTGATAATGCTAAAGAATACTTATCAGACTCATTTTAGACTTACATGACTCAACATGGGATTCTACACCAATCCTCCTGTATTGATACTCATCAAAACGGAGTTTCTGAGAGGAAGAATAAACATCTACTTGAGACGACTCGAGCTCTTTTGTTTCAAACAAAGGTTCCTAAGCAGTTCTAGGTTGATGTTTTGTTTTCTGATTAATCTCATGCTACCTACAATACTTAATGGTGATGTCCCATACAGTGTTCTTTTTCCAAACAAGTCACTATTCTCCGTGGAACTACGACTATTTGGAAGCACCTGTTATGTTCGGGATGTAAGGCCATCTGTTACTAAACTGGATCCAAAAGCCTTGAAATGTGTTTTTCTGGGATATTCTCGCCTTCAGAAAGGATACCAGTGCTACTCCCCTGATCTACATAAATACCTAGTTTCTACTGATGTGGTCTTTTTGGAGAATACTCCTTTCTTCTCCTGTACTTCTATGTCTATAAGTCAGGAGGAGGAAGATTAGTAGCTAATCTACCAACTTACACATCCATGTGCTCCTACTGAGCAACCAGATGATGGTGCTTTCATTGAAAAATCTCCTGCTCCAGCAAAGCCGCCTATTATTCACGTTTACTCAGAAGACAAGAGACCAATGATACATGTCATGCACCAGCTACTTGGTAATATGGTTCCTCAAATGACCTTGACTTTCCCATTAGTCTTCGCAAAGGTAAACATCAATGTACACTTCCTAAAACTATTTATCCTATAGCCAACTTTATTTCATATGATCATTTGTCTCCTGCATCTAGTTCTTTAATTGCTTCTTTAGACTCGATCTCTGTGTCCAAGACAGTAAAAAAAGCATTGAGTCATCCTGGATGGAATAATGCGATGCTTGAGGAGATACATGCTTTAGATGAAAACCACACATATAAATTGGTAGATTTGCCTAAAGGCAAGAAAGCTGTGGGATGTAAATGGGTCTTTGCTGTCAAAGTCAATCTGGATGGTTCTGTGGCAAGACTTAAAGCTAGACTTGTTGCAAAAGGATGTGCTCAGACTTGTGGAGTAGATTATTCGGATACCTTCTCTTCGGTAGCCAAACTCACCTCTGTTCGCCTATTTATATCCATCGCTGCTTCTCAAGATTGACCCTTACACCCGCCTATTTATATCCATCGCTGCTTCTCAAGATTGACCCTTACACCAGTTGGACATCAAGAATGCGTTCCTTCATGGTGATCTCCAGAAAGAGGTCTATATGAAGTAACCACCTGGGTTTGTAACTCAGGGAGAGTATGGGAAAGTTTGTCACATGAGGAAATCTCTGTATGGTCTAAAACAGAGTCCTCGTGCTTGGTTTGACAAGTTTAGTGAGGTAATTCAGGAGTTTGGGCTGAAGAAGAGCAAGTGCGATCACTCTGTCTTTTACAAACAGTTAGCAGCTGGTATTATTCTTCTTATTGTTTATGTTGATAACATTGTCATTACAGGAGATGATTGTGCAGAAATCTCCTCTCAAGCTATTTCTATATACCAAGTTTCACACAAAAGATTTGGGCCAGCTAAAATACTTTTTGCGAGTAGAAGTAACAAGAAGCAAAAAATGGATCTTTTTGTCTCAAAGAAAGTATGTACTTGATCTGCTAGCAGAAATCGGAAAGATGGGAGCCAAGCCATGCAACACACCAATGGTTCCCAATGTACATCTTGCAAAAGATGATGGTGAATTCTTTGATGATCCGGAAAAGTACAGGAGATTAGTTGGAAAATTAAACTATCTTACAGTGACTCATCCAGATATTTCTCGTCCAGTTAGTGTTGTCAGCCAATTTATGTCTACACCTACAGTAAAACATTGGGCAGCCTTGGAAGAGATACTGTGTTACTTGAAAAGAGCCCCTGGTCTTGGCATAGTGTATAACAATCACGAACACATTTACATTGAGTGTTTTGCAGATGCTGATTGGGCTGGATCCAAAATTGATAGACGGTCCACGACGGGATATTGCATCTTTGTTGGTGGAAATCTTGTGTCTTGGAGGAGCAAGAAGCAGAATGTTATATCTCGGTCTAGCGCAGAATCAGAATAGAGCCATGGCACAAGCCACGTGTGAAATTTTGTGGATACGACATCTTTTAATTGAGGTTGGATTGAAGCTTTTGGTACCAGCAAAACTCTGGTGTGACAACCAAGCTGCTCTTCATATCACCTCAAATCCAGTATATCATAAAAGAATTAAACACATTGAGGTCGACTGCCATTTCATTTGTGAGAAAATTCAGGAAAATTTAATCTCTACTGGTTATGTGAAGACTGGAGAGCAACTTGGAGATATCTTCACAAAGGAATTGAATGGGAACATGATTGAGTATCTTTGTAACAAGTTGGACATGATTAATATCTACGCTCCAGCTTGAGGGGAGTGTTACAGAATAATATTAGCTGTATATTTTATAGATTTATAGGTACCTAATTAGCTAATTACCTTAAATAGACAGATTGTATGTGTATATATCTACATGTGTTTCCTTCTGAATAGAGTGGAAAATATTCTTCCAATTCTTGTGTTAATTCACACCAATGTTTACACAAAAAACTTCCAGTAGGATGATTATACATTCTTTTGATTTACACACATTTTCACCTTACTATGATTACAAACAGATGATTATATTTAGACTAATAGATTTTACTTCATCATCAATACTTTTTTGTTGAAACTGCAGTGGGGGGCCTCCTAAACGCAACCTTTGGCAATGCTACTGAGATGATTATTTCGATATATGCATTGAAGAATGGGATGATAAGGGTCGTTCAGCAATCATTACTGGGTTCCATATTGTCCAATATGCTTTTGGTGCTTGGATGTGCCTTCTTCTGTGGTGGGGTGGTTCATCACCAGAAAGTACAGAATTTCAATAAGGTGGTGGATCATGCTATTTGGACTAATACATTTATGATTGAAATCTCGATGGATTGAACACTTGCTTTATGTTTTCTACTTTGTTTGTGGGAGCAGAACCCACTAGACCTATTAATGTTCTCCCACTAGCCTGAGTACAGAAATGCTAATGTGTCAAAAATGTTTCAGGCAGCTGCCCTGGTGAACTCAGGTTTGTTATTAATGGCCGTCATGGGTTTATTATTTCCAGCAGTTCTGCACTTTACTCATACGGAAGTGCATGAAGGCAAGTCAGAGCTAGCTCTTTCACGATTTAGCAGCTGCATAATGCTGATTGCATATGTAAGCTATCTTTTCTTTCAGCTCAAGAGTCAACCAAATCTGTATGGTTCTCTTGATGAGGTGAGCATCTCTTTTTTATCCTTTGTAGAAACTGCTAGTATTGAGTTCTTGTAGCATAAGTATTGCATATGCAATTCTGCATATTTTTCAATTTATTCACACATTCATTTGCAAAATTTATTTGGACTGTGGTTTTCATTGACCTGATTTAACTTCTCTGGCATTTGTCACAGCCGAGTGAGAATAATGAAAATTCTGATGAAGACGAGCTCCCCGAGATTACCCAGTGGGAAGCAATTGGGTGGCTTGCTATGTTGACACTGTGGATATCAGTTTTGTCTGGGTATCTGGTCGATGCCATACAGGTATGTACCACATTCTCTTCCAAGCTCCCACCCACCCAAAAAAGAAAAGGATAAACAATGAAAGGTAAAAAGACTTGTACTGTTACAGTGCATTAATGCATATCCCTTTTTGCTAATTTTTCTGAAATATTATATAACTTCTTAGCAGAAATTCAAATGATATTTTACCCCCATGTTGCTTCCTTTCCACTGCATGCATTGGTTTGAGAGGATATGTTTTTATTATGGACAAGCAACATAGATAAAAGTAAAAATGACAGTATTTTTTTCTTGAATAAATTTAGACATAAGTTTGAGCTATACCGTGTCATACTTCCGCTGTCATATTTGTAACCAAAGCAAAAATGTTTTTAAAATATGCATTAGACTGGCTAGGTATTAGTCCTCGGATCATTATATTTCACAGTTATGAGGTTTTCCTAGGTTTCAGTTATGATGCTCGGACTCTTTGAAATAGTTGGGAGTACACGTGTCGGACACGACATGACATAGGCATGGATATGGAAAATGTGTCAGATCCTCCGAGTTTTAACCGAACACTTCTTCTTGCTTCTTTTTCTTCTTTTTTCCTTTTTTTTCTTCTCTTCCTTTTCTTCTTTCCCACTTTTGCTCTCTATAAATCTAACGTCGTCGCCGAGAGGGTGGAGAAAGATGTTTTCCCTTCTTTTTCTTCTTCTTTCTTTTTTCTATCAATTTTCTTCCTTTTTTTCCCTCTCTCTCTATATCGGTGGTTTAGGGTTTTGTTTGTATAAAATGAAAATGGATTCCATATAGTGCTACTTAGTGCTCCAAATTACAATCAAGTTCCTCATTTTCTATTTTATATAACACTTACTAATTCTCATAATTGAAAACTAAACCCCAAAATTCTATTTTATTCGTCTTAACCCTTTATTAAATATTTATTTCCTTCATTGTGAATAATTANTGCTCCAAATTACAATCAAGTTTCTCATTTTCTATTTTATATAACACTTACTAATTCTCATAATTGAAAACTAAACCCCAAAATTCTATTTTATTCGTCTTAACCCTTTATTAAATATTTATTTCCTTCATTGTGAATAATTAATTTTGGTCTATTCAAAATGACATCCTGGATTAGTAAAAAAATTGATGTTTGAAAGACGTATCCACGTACCCATGTTCGAAATTTGGACTCTTTTTATCCATGTCCCCGTATCCTATATTTTATATAATAAAAGATCCGACACTTAGATACGTACCCATACCCGATACCCCGTACCCGAATCTGAACATCATAGGGTTTCAGTAGCCTATGTAATTTTTAATAATACCTGTTGACCCCAAAAAATGAACTCAACATATGACGGACCCACTCTTGCCAAGTCAAGTACCGTTTCGACGCATTCTTACCGGAATAATGGCGTTAGAAAGGAAGGAAATGGACGCGGGAGGCACTTTGCGGCGGGAGACAAAAATGTTCAAGCTCCAGCAGTGTGAAACGAACGCGATCTCACTAACAACAATCGTCAGACGGAAACCAAAATAATCTATGTTATAACAAACGGGAATATGTGGGACGATCAATAAAAATATGCGTAAAAGTAACTATATTGTGTATTGAGATCTTATAGTCTTGTCCAGAAGCTCAAATGAATATTCAACCAAGTGTTTATATGAGTTTAAGAGTTCAAATGTGTTTCGAATGTATGATTCCCAAAATTCAAACCCCTAATTACTTACAAAAAAAACCTATTTATACTGCCCTGGTCGACGTGGTGGTCGTTGGATCAGAACCACGTGGTCTCATCTCCTAAATCGAGACGTCACATCATTGTCTATTCATTCAATTAATACATTGATAAGGGGTCAGCTGCTCTGTATAATAGGCTGATACACTGACAAATTTTATTACAAGTGTTACATCAATCACTTCTAAATGATCTTCAAATCTGCCGCATGGGACAACATCAGCTCCATGGATTTCGGATGGTTTGATATCCTCGGAGAGTCCCAGTCTAAGTTGTAGTGCTTCGTCCTTGAGGTAGTGGCTTAGCATGGACCTCGGCTTTTGATGAAGGGACTTCGGTTTGTTTGATCTCTTCACTCTTTGACTTTGTAAATCTTTCTTTGACTTTCTGCCCACTTGGCACCTTTATTTTGGGCCTCGGATGCGAGGCGTAACAATACCTATAAGAGAGAGGGAGAGTGTATAAGAATGTTCAGATTGAAGATCTTTGCAATACAGCCCATCATTCCCTTGTTACAAAGGCCATCGTCTCCAGCTTTTATTAACTTTTCAGAAGTACTGGCTAACCACTCACTCTCTCGGTCAAGCTGACCCACTAATGGCCTCCATACAACTTGTGAATTAAGAATTCTGATGCTGAATTTTTGTTCGTCACCATACAAATTAGGGGCGACTGATGAAGATCATAAAATTAGTGCACATTTTTCTTTTTCTTAACTTTATTTGATCATATTGCAAGCAGAAAATATTTGAATTGTTGTGCAGAAGCATTGTTAATTTAGATGGGTTTTACTGATCTTACTAGTGATTGTTAATTAGGAAGCTTCACTGGCTGGGAAAAGGATAAGGAAACATTTCACGGATTTTTATTCAAAATCTATTACCAATATACATTCTGCATTACTTGCTTTCATAATCCATATAAAATCCGAACTTTTAGTTCTCTAGACTCTTTTCCTGCAGTTGCTTTTCGAACTGCATTCTGCACTTCACCTTTTAGATTTATTTTGAAAACTGAATCCACTTTGCATAATTGATGGGTGGGAGTTCTTTTGTCTTGTCATCGTTGGGTGGTCATCAATTTGTTTGAACAGCTGATCTTACTACGTTGCTTTTAGTTCTCTAGATTCTTTTATTTATTTATTATTATTATTATTATTATTTTTTAAGTGAATCTGCTTTGGATATTTGATGGGTGGGAGTTCTTTTGTATTGTCATTGCCCGATCATCAATTTGTTTGAACAACTGATCTTGCTGTGTTGTTGGTAATTTTTTAGGGAGCATCTGACGCGATGAACGTGCCGGTGGCTTTTATTAGTGTCATTTTGCTGCCAATTGTGGGAAATGCTGCAGAGCATGCAAGTGCTATCATGTTTGCCATGAAGGACAAGCTCGTGAGTTGGAAACCGTAACTGCTGCCCAAACAATTTCTTCTTTGTGGTTCAGTTCAATTAACTCTCCATTTTACAGGATATCACACTTGGAGTTGCAATTGGATCGTCTACTCAGATATCAATGTTCGTGGTAATGTCTTGCATCTATTATGGTCATCATTGTTAATGTTCAATTTCTGAATGGTTTAGCAAGCTTTTATTCTCATAAATGCAGATACCATTCTGTGTAATTGTTGGATGGATAATGGGGAAGCATATGGACTTGAATTTCCAACTCTTTGAAACTGCTACACTATTTATCACGGTGTTAGTGGTGGCATTTATGCTTCAGGTTTGATTCCTCCCTTTCTCCTTTCCTGGCTACCATCCAGGTGGGGTAATTTGAAGTTACTTATATAATGTGTATGGATGAATGCTTTTCGATCTTTGAGTTGATGGGGGTACTCCAATCAAATTATCTTCTAATGTTATTGTGTTTTCTCAGTACCTCCTGTTAAAACGCAAGTGTAAGATGAGCTGTACATCTATTTTCTCGTGCATATATTAAGGGGTTGTTTCACAAAGCTTTTCATAAAAAAATTATCAGATTTTGATAAAATTGATTAAATGTGTGGTTGAAAAGTTCATAAAAGCTGTGGAATGGAGCTTTCCTAGCGATCACTTTATCACTATTGTTTATGTTGATGCAGGAAGGAAAATCAAACTATTTCAAAGGTTTGATGCTTATTCTATGCTATCTCATTGTTGCTGCAAGTTTCTATGTACACATTGATCCATCAAATGGTGAGCATGTTTAGCTTTCTGTTGTGCATGGAGTTTTACATCACTTTTCTTTATTACTTTTCCTGGGTACATAAAGGATCGGCTACTGCAACCCGGTATTGATCTGGTTACATTGAAAGTATGGCTCGGGGTTAACTTGAATTTGTGGTGGGGGTTAAGTAACATATCTGGAAAAATTAAATTTTTTTGAAAGAGAATCATGTGCTCAATTTTGGAATCTTTTTTGCAAGTTACTGTTGAACTTCATATTAATCTTATTTGTATAACATCCTTCAAGACCTATCAATATGTTTTCAACTCTTATTAGCACACTAGTTCTGCTTCTTGGTAATGCTCTATGATGATCGAAGGAAATTTTGCCATCTCCAATCCCTGTTTACTTGGTGGCATTACTAATATAATGTAGAGCCACTAATGTGGAGCTTTTCATTTTCTCAATATTTAAAAATGGAACATAAAGCTTTGACTTTGACTTGTCTTTTATATGTAGGTGCCTTTCAAAGATATCATGCTCTTTTGTTCTACGCAATTTAAAACCTGAATTGTCAACTCCTCTAAATATTGGTTTAGAGCATGTTTGGGTATGCTATGCTTGAAAGCACCTTAAATAGGTGTTTTTTGGGATATGCTACCAAAAAAAGCACGCTCAAACGTGCTCTTAGTTTTAACTCAAATTGGAATTAATGTTTATTCATTTGGGCTTTGTGCAGATGATGACTAAGAGAGAAGGATTATTTCATTTGTTTGGTGTTGGCGCAATAAATAGCTAGATCTGCGACCGTGACTCTCTATAAACAAAGCCCATCTGAGTAAAACTTAACTTTGGCCCCAAGGAGTAGGTAGAAAAATATGGATAGAGAACATTATCAACGTCAGCAGAAGCGCTGAGCCGGTAGATTGTGAGTCTCATATATATCTGTGTCATATGCTATTTGATCGATAAACAAAATTGAGCAGAATTGACATTCACCAGCATTACAGACAGCTGTTTTTTGGTTCTTGATACGAAAAAGAAGCTAGGTTGGATGCAAAGTAAATTGGAGCATGTAATCTTTAAGAATTATTTTGTTATGAAATGCATCCCTGTTGGTTCATTTTTTGTCCAAGTTCAGTTTGAATAAATCATTTGACTAGTCAGATTTGAGTAATTTCTTCAATTTATTATTGTTTGGTAGCAGCCTAATGAAATTTTATGTTTTTAAAAGTGTATGTAGCTTGTCTTTATTTTAGTCACCGTTCTAGATGCCAACTGGTAAGAATATGGAAATCAGACCAAGATCTGCGCCAACCATATATTTATGTTTCTTGGATTTCTTTACTGAAGAAAATGACAATTTTATCCATGATCAAAACCAGTTTTTTCTAGATTAAATATCCCATATGATTTATAAAAGGGAGCCCCTCCCCTCTCCTTCAGAGCCCGTGTCGTCGCACCTCCTCCATTTTTGTGTACTTGGGAGCACCCGAGTATGGGGAAAAAGCGGACGGGATGGGATCTAGGCTAGAAAGACAATTGGGGATTGGAACTCCTCAGGAAGTTCCTGATTACATGGGAAAGGAGGAAGTGGCCCGAGTATGGTGTTAGGTGGACATATTCGACTTGTCGAGCCCGTCTACCATGGGTCTCGACTCAACAACTTGGTGAGCCAGTTTGTACTCGCAAATATGGTGAACAAGTATGAGTTGGCACCCTTCAAAATATCTATGCTCGGCTTAACCATATTAGTTTGTGTTAGTGAATATTACGATTTTTGGTTCTTGACTTTTTGACAAGCAACTCGTATGGATAAAAAAAAAAAATTAAAAAAATCAACTTAGCTCAGCTCATTACATGACTCGCCTCTTCGGCGAGTTGAGCTATGGGGGGAAAGCCGTTCGTCCGACTTGACACCCTTAGGCTCGAGAGAACCTGAAGTGGCAGGGCCAAGGGGAATACGAGCAGGTGAAGGAGGAACAGGGGGAGAGGAGAGGAAAAATTAGGGTTGAACTTCGTAAGTTTTTGCTTAGTATTGTTTTGGCTCTTCAACTTAAAAAGGGGAGGTTTTTGGTCCCCATCTATTGAAATATGTGAATTTGGCTGCACTTGAGAGAATATATCAAAGTGGATGTTAAAATTGCTTAGTTCATGTTAAATATGTGAATCCAAGTCTCTCATATTAAAACTTTGACAGTTTAGCCCCCATATTTTAAGTTATGTAAACATTGCATGCGATCTTTACATGCACATTATCAATTTTTGTCACGTGAGAACCCATATTTACATATTTAAATAAATTAGGATTCAAGACCTTACTTTTTGAAGGATGAGAGTTAAAACCACACTAATTGAAAGATTAACGACTAGCACTATTTTTCTCTATAAAAGGCGGATTGAAAAAGAAAAAAAAAAAGATAATGACGAGAAGGGTATTTTGCAAATGTAAACAAAATGAGGTCATCAGATATAAATTTAAAAGTAACTTAAATTTTCAATTTTTTTCCCAACTTGGTCCTTGAAACATGTTCCTCGAAAACATAATTGGCTTTGTGACTTTATCCAAGCAACTTAGAGATTAACATTTTTTTAAGTCCTCACGCGGGTGGTCATCGTGCATTATCTAGTTTGGATATGTATGGTATACATTTAAAGGTACCTTAATTTATAAGGATGATGTTTTTCCAGTAAAGCGCATTAGACGAAGAACAGATTTGTCAAAACTAATATGACTTGTTATAATTGTTAAAGACTTAGTTACTTTTGAATCGTTCAATCAGAACAAAAACGACCCAAACTGAGATTGTTCGAGAATAATGCTTATTTCTTGTAAATGGATTCGAATATTTTGTTATAATCATAAAAGTAGTTATGGTTTATTGAAAATCTAAAGGGAGAATCATAATTGACTTTGAACAAGTGGTGTTAAATTGATGAGTATTAGTGCAATTGGCCGACCATTGCTTGGTAAATGACCGGTGAGATGATGGGTGAATATTTTAGCAAATAAGTGACATTTTATTATATATAATATATATGATAGTGCTCTAAAGAGCCAAGCATCATCCAAAGTTTGGGTTGGGTTAGATATGTTCTTGATATCGTATTTTATTTAATTTTATTTATTTATTTCGCACTATCTTTCTCTTGCGACGCTTGACAAATCAGTATGGTACAATACTTATATGATGCAACTTTTATTAGTTTTGCTTGCATTTTGGATTTTGATCAACAAAAAATGATAATGCCTTTAGAAGAACTTTCATTTGAGGCCATGGGAATTATAAATTTGTTATGTATTAGTCATTTAATTTTAATTTACTTTGATCGGTTAACTTATATTTTTGTTTCGATATGAACTTTCGTTTGTAACCATGACCAAAATTGACGACCAGTCTCATGTGACTGAAAGAATGCGTGACTTTGCACTTGTTTGACGTTAAATCAGTAGCTTTCCAATCGAAGGGGGAATACACGGACAATTTTTGAGTTCTTAATTCATAAGATTGAGTTTTTCTAGTTTCCGAAAGCTATTGATTTAATGTCGAAACAAGTCCTAGTCACTTACTTTGCAGCCATGTAGAACTGGGTACTATTTATAATTAATATAGTCCAACTGAAATAAAACAAAAGTTGAGTAGTCAATTGACAATGATTTAAAGATGGGTGACCATCATGAAATGAACCTTTCAGTTGTGTGACCAATAAAATTTCCCCTCACGTGTACTTAGTCAACTATGATTAAGATAACTCGAACAATTTACCTTCATTTTACCATTTTACGATTTATTTGATAACATGGACTGTACTGTATTGAATTATTATCAATAATATTTGATACACGGTATTGAATTATTATCAATAATATTTAACACAGTGTATCAAATATTATGTCAATTCCTTTTGTTGACTTGTATAAATTGCTCAAATGCTTCGCCCATCTCCTAGCGAGCCTTGACATGTACTTAGTCAACTACGATTAAGATAACTCGAACAATTTACCTTCATTTTACCATTTTACGATTTATTTGATAACATGGATTGTACTATATTGAACTATTGTCAATAATATTTAATACCGTGTATCAAATATTATGTCAATTCCCTTCGGCTGACTTGTATAAATTGCTCAAATGCTTCGCCCATCTCCTAGCGAGCCCTCACATGTACTTAGTCAACTACGATTAAGATAACTCGAACAATTTACCTTCATTTTACCATTTACAATTTATTTGATAACATGGATTGTACCATATTGAATTATTTTCAATAATATTTAATACCGTGTATCAAATATTATGTCAATTCCCTTTGGTTGACTTGTATAAATTGCTCAAATGCTTCGCCCATCTCCTAGCCAGCAATCTTGACTCTATATTTTGTTTGTTAGGGCATTTTAATATTAGACTAGGTGTAAACAAATATATAAGGAAGAAGTTATCTACAAATCACATGATCAATAATTTCGAACCTACTATTGGTTCTTCTACCGTGTACTTTCGACTATACTATTATTGATGATTTTTATAATAGTTGCATTGAGACACAAATATCATTAATATCAAATACGGCCTCATAAATGTTTACTTTAAAGTATCATCTAACCATAGATATCAAACGTGCCCTTGAAATATCGATCATAACCCATAATCCAAAATTTCGAAAATTCGTTACATGTTTCAGTAATGGTATTTGTGACATTCAAGAAAATGTTTGTTTTATTTTATATTTTATATTTTATATAATGTAGTAGAAAATTGATTTTGCGGGTCAAACGGTGTAATTGTACGTGTACATTACGTAGGAGACCAAATAGGATATTCTTTGAAATAGGACATGACATGTGCAAATGGCCATTACATTACTGAAAATGTCAGCCCATCACGTTTATTTCATATATAGTAACAACATATTGGATCCCTCGTCAACAAAAAGGAAAATACCTCATAATGCATCCCAAAGACTCTTCACCCCTCAATCACTATGAATAGGTTTTCTCCAAGCCATTTAAAAAAATTTACAATATATTTTAACCTTCTGTGTGGTACACATTAAATTTTCACTCTCATTCTTCTACTCGTTTTCAACCGCACGTTCTTCAATAAAATAATATTTTTTATTACATCAATAACTTTTCCTTCTTTTTTCAACCACACATTCTCAATCAATCTACTATTCTAGAATGCATTCTTCCAAAATAATGTAACTCAAACATTACGATAAATCATTTTACAGTTCAACGCTTCAAATAAGTCATTATCAAAAGATATTTTACAATGAAAAGAAAAAAAAATAAAATTTGAATACTTATATTTTTTTTCCAAACTTACAATAGATAACATGATTTGAAAAGGATTATTTCCGTTAAAATGTTGATTTTGTGAGGTTAGCAAGTTGGAATAAAATGGATTGTTATGTAACATAGGACGAGTCATCGTCAATGAAAATTCTTGAGAAATTAACTTAAGATTTTAAATGTCAAAAGTCATGTAACATGGTTCAAGATAATTAATGGATAAATTAATTTTCATTCTATGGTTATTTAATATTTGGTAAATAGAAGCAGTCACAACCACCATAATTATCTTTTTGTTTGGTACATTCAAGTGGTCACTACAATAGTTTTATACAGGGAAAAAGATATTCAACAAGTGGCAATGAGAGCTTGGGAAATTTCCGCTGCACCCACCCACCCACATAATATACACGCTTTCTCTTCTCTTTTATATAATAAAATATATTTGTACCATCGAATTTTAACCATCTTATCTAAGAATTAACATTATATCGCCATCAATTGAGTGACCCAATTTATAGACTTATGAACTTGAACAATACATCCCTAAGCCGTCACTCTCGTAGCGTGAATCTTGATCCAGGATACCACTTATAAAATGGGACTTAAATTATCTTTATCTAAAAGCCAATTATATGTATTATGTATATGCACAGCATAACATAAAGAAAGTCCACCAGGCACCAGCCAGCCGTCCCAAAAGTAAACGCTTTTTTTGATAATTTAGGCTCAACTTTTAATATTGCTCCATGTCAACATCACCCACTCTATCTTCCTCTCTACCCTCTCTCCCTCCTCTTTGGTGGGTAGAAGACTTAAGTCTGCACAAACTTGGATGAGAAAACTGGACGAAGAACCCACATGATTGATTGGAATATCTGTGGTACCTTCATCTGTCTTCATCTTCCGTTGTTTTCCTAATAATCATCAACACACAATAACCCCTTTTGAATCAAATCCTACACAGTCATCAACTCATTTCAGCCATGCTCTTGTCTCCATTCCATTCTTCATCCTCGTCCTATTGGTGTTTCTTGGATGTGCTGTTAATTGTAGTAGTGGTGAATCTTTCTTGTTCTGTATATACCTGCCATGGCTCATGTAATGAACAAGATCGAAACTCTTTATCATCATTCAATCTGAGTATTAGTACTCCATCTCCTTTGAATTGGTCTCTTTCTTTTGATTGCTGCAGCTGGGAAGGAGTTGGATGTGATGAGAGTGACAGGGTGAACAGTCTATTGCTACCGTCGAGAAGGCTAGTTGGAACCATATCTCCTTTTATTGTAAACCTCACCAGTCTCACTCAACTCAACTTGTCACGGAATTGGCTCTCTGATCCTATCCCGGAAGGATTTTTTATGGCCTTGAACCGCCTGGTAATCATTGATATAAGCCACAATCGTCTCACCGGACAGTTATCAGATTCTGATAAGTTGATGAGTAGGGTCAGAATAGTGGATTTATCCAGCAACCACTTCAATGGGAGAATCCAATCTTCATTTCTCCAGCCAGCATTGAATTTGCAAATATTTGACGTCAGCAACAACAGCTTCTCCGGTTCAATCCCTTCATCTGTCTGCAGATTTTCCCCTTCAATTGTGCATCTTCTAAAGAGGTTATTACTGAAACATCGCCCAATTTTGCAAGGTTTTGGCCAGTGTCCCAATCTGTTGAGACTACGAGCAGGTTTCAATAACCTTTCGGGTGCCATTCCCAGTGATATTTACACGGTTTCAGCACTGCAAGAACTGTACTTGCCTGCCAATAAACTCTCTGGAGTGATAGATGGAAGCATTGTTAACCTCATTAACCTTAGAAACCTCTCTCTCTATGGTAATGAATTGACAGGAATGATTCCTCAAGATATTGGGAGGCTCTCCAACTTGGAAGAGTTGTGGCTTCACATAAATAAACTAAATGGAACTCTGCCCCAATCTCTTACGAATTGTACGAGACTTACAACGCTGAATTTAAGGGTCAACCTCCTTGAAGGTGAGCTTTCTGCTTTTGATTTCTCCAAATTCATTCAGCTTAGATCAATTGACCTTGGGAATAATTTCTTCAGAGGTAGATTGCCATCGAGCCTTTTTTTGTGCAAAAATTTGACCGCAATTCGCTTGGCTACTAATAGTTTAAATGGAGAGGTTTTGCCTGAAATAATGGCATTACAATCTCTATCCTTCTTATCCCTTTCTAATAATAGCCTAAACAATATCACCAGTGCTATGCGCATCCTAACAGGGTGCAAGAACCTCAGCACTTTAATCCTCTCAAAAAACTTTTACAATGAACCACTGCCTGGAGATGAAAACTTGATAAGAGCTGGGCTCAAGGTTTTAGAAGTTCAGGACAGTTTAGGTGGCTGTGGATTCACGGGTCTAATTCCAATTTGGCTGTCCAGACTATATAAGCTGGAGGTTCTAGACTTATCGCTTAACAACATCACAGGCTCTGTCCCAGGATGGTTTGGGGATCTTCCAAACCTTTTCTACTTGGATTTGTCCCAAAACCTTCTATCAGGAAACTTCACCATGGAACTTATAAAACTGAGAAGACTAGCAACACAAAGGATTTCAGATCAAGTAAACCAAAGTTACTTAGAATTGCCTGTCTTTGTTCATCCCAATGATGCCTCCAATCTGCAATACAATCAGCTCTCCAACCTGCCACCAGCAATATACCTCAGGAGTAATAGTATCAGTGGTACCATCCCAATTGAGATTGGCCAATTGAAGTTTATCGTTGCCCTGGATCTCAGCAATAACAATTTCTGTGGCAGCATTCCGGACACAATATCTAATCTCACTAACTTGGAAAAACTGGACCTCTCTATCAACAATCTTTCTGGTGAAATTCCTGCATCGCTCAAAAATCTTCACTTTCTGTCTTTCTTCAATGTTGCATGCAACAATCTTGAAGGTCCTATTCCTGTAGGATGTCAGTTCGACACATTTCCTAATTCAAGCTTTGAAGGAAATCCACGTTTGTGTGGTAAAATTTTGCAGCGCTCGTGCAGTATTCAATCAGAAAATACCCATCAGTTAGCACGAAGGAAAGGAACAAAGAGAAAAATCATTAATTGGCACATCTTTGGGATAAGTTTTGGAATTAGCTTCATCCTGGCTGTGCTAACAGGTTTGAAATTCTTTTAGTCGTGATCACAAAAGCTAATCATATGGTAAATTGCAATTAGCTGCATTATGACAGCACTAGCAAGTTTATATAGACCAACAGAAAGAATTGAAATGAAAAACAGGTGTTTGAATTGACAACAACTTTCTAGTTACCAACTGGAGTTTTAGTGATATACAAATTACACCACAATTCAGTGTGAATTCATATTATATTAGTAACAAAATTGCACTGGATGCATTGCAGAATGTACAAAAAATAGTGCGAATACATAAATATTCTGAGATGAATTGTTTTTCTTGTCAAGGGCATGAGAAGAAAGCCGTTTAATATTATTAAACTTCAGGCCTAGAATATTCTTGTGGCGTATTTTCCATGAAGCTTTGCCATCTTTTGCTAATCTGGTTCAAAATTGTTAATAGAGTGGATAGTTCATGTAGGAGGTGGGGCGATGTGGAGAGTATAATTCATGCTTTGTTTTCTTGTCGTTGTGCAAAAAGAGTGTTGGAACATTACTGGATAGTGAGATTTAATCAAGCAGTACTTGAGTTATAATTTGCCACTGTTGCTGCTGAATTTTTATATTGTATTCTTGTGCAGTCTTTAAATTCTTGAGTTGGAAACGATGGGGGGTTTGGTGGGATAGGAACAAGGTGGTGCATAGTGGGCTTCCTCCGTCAGCAGAAATAGTTGGAGAGAAGTCCGTTATAACAGCCAGGCACAGGTTTTACTTTGAAGCACCAGCGCCTTTGTCTATATTTCCAGAGTGGCGCGTGCCTAATATGGGGGAATTGAAAATAAATACTGGTGCCGCTGCACAGCTCGGGGAGCATTACATTGGGACCGGTGCCGTCATTAGGGACCACGAGGGTGTTGTAGTCTCTGCTTGTTCACAGCGAATGGTCGGTGGATTCCAACCTGAAGAGGCTGAGGCAGTCGCTCTTCGGGAAGGCCTACTTTTTGCTAAAAATAATGGGTTCAAACTTGCTGTGGCAGAGTGTGATGCCTCGAGAATAATTCAGTGTCTGCATTCAGAGTTTTGTCTGACTTCATATGCTGCCATTCTTTATGATATTGTAGCACTTTTAGAAGAAGTCAAGTGTGGTACGTGTTGCTTTATTCCACGAGCCGGAAATCAAGTGGCCCATAAACTTGCTTCTTTTGCTGTTTCAGAACCAGTTGTTTCTAACTGGTTGGATTGCATTCCCATTTTCCTCTCGCACTCGGTGCGTGCTGATATTAATTAATGAAACTCTTTTTGTTTGTTCATAAAACAATATCGACAGCGGTTTGCAATTATTAAGTGGATTCCGAAAGTGAATATGCTTCTTAATTGTAAGTGCACATGAAGATAGTTTTATCAATTAACTTTTTTTTTTTTTTTGGTACCCAGGTATCCCATCTTAGCCAGACTAATTTCCTAGACCACCGGCCCCTCATTTTGGTATAGAGAAAGTAAGAGAACAAGGAGTAGATTGTAAGGATTTTTAATTGAACATATGAGCTTATATGTGAAATAGTGTATTAAATTAAAGGCTATCAATTTTGGTTAAACTCGTTTAAAGTGATCTAATAAGGTTTCGATATTTTGAGTTTTGAAACATTTAATTAAAGTGTAGACATTTATGTGTAGAGACTAGACTTGTTCATAATTTCATGATAGGCCAAATTAGTTTAATGGACCGTTAGTGTATATATACGATTATGGTCCCCGGATCATACGTGATTGTTCATTATATTCTGACTCCCATCTTCAGAGAGAAATAAAGGAACAACGTATTGATCGGAAGACTAAAAAACCGCGGGACTTGTTCATTGCACGGCGTTGCAACATAGCAACGCAACCGTCAGCGTATGTGGAAGCGCTAACACGCTGCGCGTAGTGGCAACAGGTGCTGCTACATGTTGCAGTTACACATGTCACCGCTGCAAGGCGCGCAACGCTCGCTGCTACTGCCCGCAGCGGCGAGCGCTGCTTCGGGTTCTTGGTTGCCCCTGGGTTCTTCACCTTAAAAAAATGAAAAAAAAAACCTTTTAGGGTTTTCAGGTTGAGTGGATTTTGGGGGCGAGGGCTTGTGGTGAAAATTAGGTTATTTCAAACCCTTGTTTGCAATTTTCAAATTAAGGTTAGGGTTGCAATTTTTAAAATGAGTTTTTAATATTTCAAATCCTTAAGTTTAAAGCTTTAATGATTCAGTCTCTTAAGGTTAAAATTCATCCAAATTGGGCTTTTAAAGTTTCGAGTTTAATAATTTAGCCCTTGAAGCTTGAAAATTAATTAATTTGGGCAATTAAAGTTCTGAATTTTATAACTAAGCCCCTAAAAGTTTATAATTTGTTTAAATTGGCCCTAATGTTCAGAATTATTAACCCTTAAGCCCCTTAAAGTCTCAAAATAAATTAAATATGCAAATTTGGTATTTTGTTTTTTAATTTTGGTACAAAGGACTTTTTTTAGAGGTATAAACCCATGTTTGGTACCCATTAAAATTCTCATTCTCATTATTCTACTCATTTTCAATCACACATTATTCCATAAAATAATATTTTTCATCACTTTAATAACTTTTCCTTTTTTTTAACCACACATTCTCCATCAATTTACTATTCCAGAATTCTTCCAAAATAATGTGGCTCAAACAGACTTTAATATTCGAAAGTGAATTAATTGAAGCAACATGTTGTCAAAGCAAACTCTTTTGAGGAAATTAATTAACTTAGAATATTAAATGTGTTTGCGTGTGCGCTATTCATGCGAATATTTAATTGGCCCAAAGGAAGTTCAATATTTGGTCGAATCGTACATGCACATGTGGTGATAAACATGTGATTATTTAGTTTAACGTGTGATCAGTAAATCGGTTCAAAGAAATGTTTATTGATTGACATGTTTCTTTATTGTCGGTATTTGATCATTACACAAAGAGTACCACTCACAAGTCAATATTTCTGTCCTAAAACTAAATATTGACGTTGTGCTAGTTATTTTGTGATGGACCCTACCATTATTTGAAATTATTATTTACATTTTAAGGATAATTATGTGAGCTATTCTGAATTAATCGTTCTTTAATTCAGTATCAGGTTCTGCTACCAATATCTCTGCTAGCATCAATTCAATTCCAATGCTTAATGGCACCAACTTTAAGGGATGGCAAGAGAACGTAATGATTTTTTTAGGATTCATGGATCTAAACCTTGCTTTACGGGTCGATCAACCTACTGCATTTACTGATAAGAGTACCTTTAATGACAAGAGGGAGATGGAAAAGTGGGAACAATCGAACCGCATAAGCTTGATGGTCAAAAAACGTGTTATTCCAGAAGCATTTTGGGGCTCTATGTCCGATAAGGTGACTATGCTAAGGGTTTCCTTGAGGACCTTGAGAAGAGGTTTGCCAAGAATGAAAAGGTTGAAACTAGTACACTTTTGAGGAACCTTATCTCAATGAGGTACAAAAGGGAAATGAAACATACGAGAGTATATCATGGAAATGTCTCACATTGAATCAAAACTAAAGACACTCAAGTTGGATTTATCTGAAGACTTGTTAGTGCACTTGGTTTTGTTATCCATTCCGGCACACTTCAGTCAATTCAAGGTGAGCTACAATTGTTAAAAGGACTATTGGTCCCTTAATAAGCTCATCTCACAATGTGTCTGAAAAGAGGAAAGATTGAAGTGTGACAAGACATAAAGTGCTCATTTAGCCACCGCCTCTAAGGACAAAAAGGAACAAGAAAATGAAAAATGATAAGGAAGTCACGGGTACATCATCGCAAAAGAAACAACATAATGAACAAACTGAGAGTGGTTGTTTCTTCTATGGAGCTGCATGTTATAAGAAGAAGAATTGTACCAACAATCACGCATGGCGTGAAAAGAAAGATATTCTTCTTCATTTGGTTTGTTCTGAGGTTAATTTAACTCCGGTACCTAGATACACATGGTGGATAGTTTCTAGTGCAACAACTTATATCAGTGTGTCTATGCAGGGTTGCTTGAGTTGCCGAAAACCAAGTGATGATGAAAGATACATCTATGTTGGCGACGAGAAGAAGATGGAAGTAGAAGTAATAGGAAAATTTATGTTATTGTTAAAGGTTGAATTTGGATCTTAATGAGTAATTTATTATACCGTCTTTTCGATGGAATTTGATTTCTATTTTTGTTTGGGCAAATCTGGTTATTCTTGTTCATTCGGGAATGGAAAATTTAGTTTGTTTCATGATTCAAAATTTGTTGGTTCTAGTTCTTTATCAGGTTATGATAATCTTTATTTAATCGATACGATTGTTTCTTTTAATGAATCATTGCATGCAAGTACTCGTGATGTAAAGTGAAAATCAATCAACAAGTATTCTGTCTCGTTATGACACAAAAAATTAGGTCATATCTCCAAGAGGAGAATTGAGAGACTTGTGTCTAACGAGATTCTCGATCCCCTTGAATTTACATATTATGATATGTGTGTTAACTGTATAAATGGAAAACATACCAATAAAAAGGAGATTTTAAGGCAACAGGACTTCGAATGTCTTAGAACGAATACCTACGGACCATTCCGTACGGCTTCTTGGAATGGTCAACAATATTTAATAACGTTCATAAACGACTTTCCTAGATATGGCTATATATATCCGATTTATTAAAATCACAGTCGTTGCATGTGTTCAAAAACTATAAAGCTGAAATTGAAAACCAACTCGCCAAAAGGGCTTTACATAGAAAGAATGCATCGATTATAAAGAGACTTTCTCTTTGGTTTCTTCTAAAGACTTTTTCAAGATTATAATGATATTGGTAGCGCATTTCGATCTTGAGTTATATCAGATAGGTGTTAAGATAGCATTTCCTAATGGTGACATTGATAAAACAATCTATGAAGAAAACTTTGTGTCGGATGATGCAAAGTAAATTGTTTGTAAACTAAGGAAATCCATATATAGACTCAAACATAACTCTCGTTAATGGCATTACAAGTTTCATCAAGTGATCATCTCGCATGGTTTTGAGATGAATTTGGTCGATGATTATATACCACAAGTTCAGTGATAGTAAGTATATTTTTTTGGTCTTATAGGTCGATGACATATTGCTTGCCAACAACGATATAGGCTTATTGCACGAACCAAGAGATTTCGAGCAAGGAAATTTGAGATGAAATATCTTGGTGACGCCTTTTTGTATTAGGAATTCAGATACACTAGGATCGTTCCTGAGATATTCTTAGATTATCACAAAAAAGTTATATTGAAGAGGTACTTAAAAGTATGGCATGCAAGATTGTAAACCAGGTGACACACCCATGTGGCTAAAGGAGCCAAGTTCAGTTTAAGTCAATGCCCCAAAAATGACTTAAAAATTAATGCAGAAGATTCCTTATTCTTCAGCTATAGGGAATCTTATGTGTACTCAAGTTTGTATGCGTTCGGATATAGCGTACATTGTTGGAATACTAAGGAGATATTTAAGTAACCCGAGAATGGATCATTGGAAAGCAACCATAAGGGTTATGCAGTATTTATAGAGAACAAAAGACTAGATGTTCACATTCAGGATATCAGATTAGTTAGAGATCATCAGTTATTATGATTCCAATTTCACAGGATACCATGATAGTAGGAGATCTACTTCAAGCTATACCTAACTGCTTACTAGAGCTGCTATTTCATGGAAGAGTACTAAGCAGACACTCATAGCTACTTCCATCATGGCAGCAGAGTTTATAGCGTGTTATGAAGCATCAAACCATGGAATATGACTGCGAAATTTTGTCACTGGTCTGTCGATCATGGATAGTAAAGAAAGACCAATCAAGTTATTTTGTAACAATAAATCAACAATGTTGTATTCCATAACAACTAGAACTCGACGAAGTCAAAACACATAGAGATTGAGTTCTTGGCCATTAAAGAAAGAGTTCAGAGTTGACATGTGTCAATAGAGCATATCGATAAAAACTTCATGATTGCGGACCTACTTACTAAGGGATTGATACTCAAGGTCTTTCATGAGCACACTGCTCATATGGGTGCAATATTTTTTGAGGATATTTAGTTTCAAAGGGAGTTTGTATTTCTATGCTTTTTATATTAGACACATGTACTGTCATTTTGGATATGGTTTATGGTTAAAGTTATTTTCAGTTATAAGATTTTTGGTTTATTTTCTTTGAACTTGTTTAAAAATGATCTCACTAAGGTATTAAGGTTAATTGGAAATAGGCATGTTAAGATCAAATTACATGTAATTTCCATTTTACACACACATGCTTAATCCATGTCATTCAGTTATGTCAATATACGTGATCATTGATGGGTTTAGTAACGATATAAGTAGCCAAAACCGCTTTGATCCTATGTTGATATGTTTGATGGACCGAATTGTTTGGTGATTCATTTGGTAATGATAGCAAGATTCTGAGTACTCATAAGGTTATGTTTAATGTACAATTATAAGGTAACACATATAGCCTAAGTGAGAGATTGTAAGGATTTTTAATCGAACATGTAAAATTATATGTGAAATAGTGTATTAAAGGCGAAATATTGTGTATTAAATTAAATGCTACCAATTTTGGTTAAACTCATTTAAAGTGATCTAATAAGGTTTCGGTAGTTTGAGTTTTGAAGCATCTAATTAAAGTGTGGGCTTTTATGTGTAGAGACCAAGTATGTTCCTAATTTCATGATGGCCGAATGAAGTTAATATATATATATATATATATGATTATGGTCTCCGGATCATACGTGATTGTTCATTCTATTCTGACTTCTATCTTCAAAGAGAAATAAAGGAACAACGTATTGATCTGGAAGACTAAAAAATCTGCTGGACTTGTTCATTGCATTAATCACGTCTGATTCAGGTACACTTCTGCTTCAGTTTATAAATTCTTGATGATCCAAGATGAACGATCATTATGACGGTAAAGTATTTTCTCAACACAGATTAGTATGGTCTATAAAATCTGAGAGTTTTCAAAGAATGTTTATTATTTTTATTTGTATCATTTCCCTAAAGACATGTTTTAGAATTTAGATCTTTAATCATTTGAGTATTTGGTAGAGTATATAGTTATTTGATTTTCACCAACAGTCACAAAATGTATACTTATATTTCAACTAAATTAACATTCACTTTCATAATTATTAACGAATAATTGTATCTAGCATAACTGGTGTTGTAACTCATTTAACTGTACATCTTGATAAGTGTGTTTTTGCACACTTATTTAATACTTAGATATACTTATTATTGATTAAAAGAGCAGATATTGATTCACAATTGGATAATTTTGACTTTTGTAGGTCATAAACCCCAAATTAAAAGAGAACAAGTCAAAAGGAAATGAAAAGGAACCAAAAAGCGTACAAAATTATGAATTTGGGGAACAAAATGTAGACATCAGAAAGTTGAAGGACCTTGGAGTGCAATTTATGGAGGGCATAATTGAAAGAACAGTCAAGATTTGAGGATCAAAATAGTATAAAAATAAGGTTGATGGACTTTGAGTGCAAATTGATAGAGGACTTGTGTGCAAAAAAAAAGGAATGAATCTTTAAAACATAAGGATCAATTTAATTCTTTCGGATAATTTCAGGGACTTGGCTGTGAAATTTCTAGGTATTAATTTTAATTTCGGCTAGAGGTTCATTCTGCTGCTTCTCAATTTTTATTTTTTTTTATTTTTTTTTCTCTTCTTCATTTTCTCTTTCATTTTTCCTGGTATTTTGTGAAAAAAAGCATAGAGCACACGAGGAGAATACCTCAAGGAAGGTGGAGAAATATTTTGGGAAAATCAAGTTCAAGCCATTAACATCTTCAAATATCAAACAAAAATGGGGTGAATCTTTAATTTTGTATTTTCTTCATTATTATCTCCTACTTGCAAATTGCAATGTATTGTATGAAATATTATCCTTTTTATTATTTGTATAAAATAGGCTAAATATTTGTCGGAATTTATGGTTGAAGTTAACAAAACGTTAATTAATTTTAATATTTGTTTTTTAATGTTAAAACCTTATTTTAATGTATATCTACTATTGTATTTCTTACATTTTTATTTATGTGGCTATTGAATGATTATGTTTAGTGATTTATACATTGTTATAATGAAAATTGTATATTTTAGATCAAATAGTAGAAATCATAGGATAGAGATATATCGCTAACCCTATGTGACCCATTGAGCTATTTTCACAAAGATTTAATGCATTTGTTTGATTTTAATCGATATAGAGATATAATAAGTTAAACCAATCAATTATGGCTAATTTCGCTCAAAAGAGGTAATTAGCTAAAGTTAGAAAATCGAGTCTAACAAATTAAATGAGTAATTTATTAATTGACGTGTGGAGAAATTAACGTGTTGAGAAATTAATTAGGTTACTATTAAACGAAACCATGAATCTCAACCACGTTTTCCTCCGAAATTTTCAAGATTTTTAAGTTGTGTGATCAAAAGTAATCATTCATCGAATGATCGACAATTCAAATTCAAAAAATTCATTTTATTATTTGAACGCGGCATGTGTACTTACGATTTGTACTTCCTTAATGAACACCTTTTATTTAATGACACTTAGTGCCACATAAACTGGTATTGTAACACCAATAGTAAATAATATTAATCTTAATTTAATCACCAGGCCTTACTAACATCAAATGATTAATCAAATTAAATATAGATTGTTAAGTTATAATGATATAATAAATAAGTTGCCCTAATTTCAAAGTTACTTTATCTTGCCCTTCAACCTTTGAACTTATGGCCATAAACAATTGTTCTCCATTAATTTATTTAAAAATAGAGAACATTGCCTTGTCTGTACAAATGTAGCGAGTAACACCAGTATCTACTCATCGTTCTCTAGGATTATTGTTAGAATTTGGATGTGACC